>JAANYP010009341.1:0-16810 GCA_020465985.1 Centrapalus pauciflorus | reverse complement strand
ATACTCGCCCGCGGCCCCTCGGAACAGACTCACGGCGGCTAGATGACGACGGCTCGGCCCTGGCCCCACTCGAACTGGCTCCCTGTACTACCGGCCCCGGCTCCAGACAGTCCCTAACACGGTGCCCCGGCCTCCCACATCTGAAACACAGCGGCTCGGGAACTGTACATACTGACGCGGCGTGGCCCCGCTGGCCGCACCGGAAACAACGCGGCTGCTCTGATAAGCACTGACCCGAATGGCGCCGGTGACATTTCGGGCACTCCCGATCTCCATAAGAGCTCTCGACACGGCTACCGGACGCCTAGGACCCCTGCCCCACACTGCTCTGGCTCTGCGCCCCTGACCCTGGCCTTGACGTCTCGATCGACGATCTCGACCTCTATCTCGATCCCTATCACGTCTCGGTACTGAACCCTGCCCTGAACCCTGGCTCGAAAACTGCCACTGATCCGGACGCTGGTCACTAGGGGCGTCCCCGGAGGATCTCCACACACTGGTCGGCTGATCTGAGGTCCCGGTACGCTGTCTCTGAGAAGAGGGCTGCTCCCTCTGCTTTAGAATCTCCCGCTCCCTCATGCGGGTCATCTCAAGAGCTCTGGCGAATGTAGGGGTATCATGCAGCCCTACAAACTCTCGAATATCTGATCGAAGCCCATCTATAAACGCATCAGCCTTACGGCTCTCCGTATCAACATGCTGAGGCGCGAACTGTGAGTACTCATTGAAACGGTCGACATACTGCTGAACGGTCATATTACCCTGCTGCAGATGCAAGAATCAGCGCTCCATTTATTGTCTCTCATCTCGAGGAATGTACTGGAGCTCAAACATAGCCCTAAACTGCTCCCAAGTCATGGCGTATGCGACGGACTCGGTCATCGATGACTCAATCGATTTCCACCACTGCGAAGCACCGCCCCGTAACTGATATGCTGCATACCCAACCATATCTCTGGGATCCACATGGGCCACTCAAAATGCGGCCTCAATCTCGCGCTCCCATGCGATGGCCGCCCCCGGCTCACCGTCACCCCGAAATTGCGGTGGGGCCCCTGTCATAAAATCTTTAAAAGACCCGCCCCGCTGCGAAGACGACGAAGCTCCACCCCCTGATCCAGTCTCGGTATGACGAACGACTGGTCCCAGACTCTGACCCTGTTCCCTTTCTTGCTCTTTCTGCTGTCGGTAAAACTCGGTAAGAACCTCTAGCAGCTCGGATTTCCGGATATACTCATCACTAGGCGGCTTACCCGCGCCCGAACCCTCTCCCTGATCTGCCATACGAATCTGCACAAAACAAAACTATTAAGCACACGGGATAAATCACTCAGCGTTATACACTAAGCCAGGTCGGTTAATCCACTATATAATCGCAAAACGATCTTCATGGACCGGAACAAGGTCTAAGTTAAGCATCCACTAATGATACTCAAGCTTCAAACTTGCCTCTGATACCATGCTGTAACACCCCTCCCGATCCCAAAAATGTCACGTCAACCCAATATCATAGGTAGCAATAACGCAACAGATCTATAACATACATGTCATAGGATAATGCAGATTACGGCTAATTTAAAACTTTATACATTAAGTCAAACCCAGTCAATATAGTCATAATTCCATATTAAACTAAACACAGTAACACTAACTATCAGATACATCGTTCCCAAAATAACTATTACATGCAGTTCAAGTCATTACACGAACTAATAACAGATCATCAGTCCAGCCCCGAATCTATCTCTGCGGTTGCTGTGGTCCCTTCTGATTCCCTGAACATGTTAGACTCGAATACATGAGCTATAAAGCCCGTGAGCACACGAAGGTTGACACTTCACAGAACACATAGCACATAGCACGCAAACCTTGTCCCTGTCCCTGTAGCCCCACACATATATCAGATATAAAGCACAAGTATGAGATCGGAATAACACCCTGGCCCTGAGGGGACCCTTCCCCGGCCGACACACCGCACACATCAGTGAGCGGCAATAACCCTGTAGCGCATGAGCGACCCGACTACAGGCCCTGCCGTATATATACGCCCCAAGGACTGTTAGGGACAGTCAACCCGCGCGATCCCTTTCGCGACTCAATGTCCGTATGGAACACATCACGGACCCCTGCATTCGATCTCACATCTCATACATAGCACGTATAAGGAGTAGGATATACCTGAGGTTCACGTTGCTGTCTCATATATATAAAACACGCACGATATAGCTACACAACTATAAACACTAAAGACGGCGCGCGTTTGTAAAGGAACTCGAGTACTCACCTGACTGATTCCACGAAGTCTGAACACCCTGATCGAATCCGGCTCGAGGTCCGCTAGTCCCTGTAATCACACGGATAGCCCAATGATTAAACACAATTCCCGAATAACACATATCCCACAATTACATTGACCCAAACTCAATTCGAACCCGACAATTTCACGGAACCGAAACTCGATTAATACCCGAAACCCGACTCAACTCAACTCAAAGCAACCCTAAACGAGACCCCAAATATATACAAAACCCATCCCGAGTAATCCCGAAGGAAACCGACACAATTCCGACCCAAACTCATTTCACAAGACTAAACTCGGATTTTCACTGCAGGCCCTTGGTCGCGCTGCGGACCCTCTGGTGGTCGCGCCGCGACACCGCGAAAACCCCATAGCTGACCTGCGATTTCAGCTCTGCCTAGGAATACCAATACTCCTTCCAATTCAATTTCAATCCCAAAAGAACACATATAATCAGCATAACAACTCCTATATTACACAAGAACCCAATTCCCACAAAAACTTAACACATAACACAATTTAAACCACTAGATTGAAGCTTTCTTACCTCCTTGAAGCCTCAAGAACACAAGGATGAAGATGGTGGAGTTTAAACTCAATTCTCACAATCAATTATGGAGCTGGAGCTGCCCTTTTTCTGCTGGAGTTCACACAACACACACATACACACTTTTAGGGATTTAGAAATGGATAAGGAAGAAGGAGGTGAACATATATATGCACGTCTCTATCTCAACCGGTCCCGAACCCCTAACCCCAACCCGATATCACATTTTCACTATTAATACCCATTTAACCCATTTAATCCCGTGATCCCAAAAACATAATCCGTTCATTAAAATTATGATCCGATAACACGCAAGCCCAATCCCGACACGTATCAATCCACGAAACGGGATATAATTGGACCAACCCAATATTAATAGAATATTTATCCACTAAAATAATTCCACGTACCAGGTCAAATTGACGGATGTTACAATATATATATAGGGGCGGGTTCAATGGAGAACCTCTATGCATCGAAAAACCTTGAGGAACCACCATGCATCGCTAGAAAATCGTAATGAATCACGTGAAAATCGATTAATCACGCGGGAATTTGATGCATCACGTAGGAATTTTGATGCATTTGTGGTGGTGCATGCAGGTTCTTCGAGATTCTTTGATGCATGGAGGTTCTCCATTGAACCTCCGTGTGTGTGTGTGTGTGTGTGTGTGTGTGTATTTATTTATTTATATTTATATATATAGATAATTTAACAATAATGATGATAGTTAAAACAACAATTACTATAATAAAATTATTTAATAAATAAAGCACATAAAATTGTCTATTTGATTTATGAATAGTGTATCTATCAAACAGATTAAGTATAACAACTAATATTGGATGATATATAAATGTGTAAATTTAAAAGTAAGATTAGGAATGTGTGTATTATTTCATTCAAAAAAAGATTGATAATATACAATATGTTTTATGATAATAACAACAATATTTTTTCTTTATGTAGAAATAAATTTGATAATTCATAAAAAGAAATAATTTCACTATACTTTACATTTATTAAAATTTATGTGTAATCTTATTTATTTTTTAAAAATCTACAAAAATATAAAGAAATCAAAACATAAAAATAAAAGAAAAAAATTCAAAGCAATAATAGTCAATAATAAGTAAATTTAAAATTGAATTAAATAAAGTGACAATATTTAAAAATGACTTTAAATTCATATTTGTATTAAATGTAAAACTACAATATTTAAATATTAGATTAAATTAGTATTAAATAAGATATAAATAATATTATTTTTTATTTTATTAAAACAAATTAACAAATAAATTATATAAGAAAACATTAAAATCAAAAATCAAAAATCAAAAAGAAATAGGATGAATAGGTTATGAATAGTGAATTTTCACGTATTTTGTGTTGTTGTCCCTCCATGTTATTTTTATTCCATAAAAATCCTCAACTTATTTTTTTTCTTTTTGGTTTAGTGGAAATTGGACATTAAAACCCGTTTTTCAGGTTTTAAAACCCGGTTTACTAATTACAACCGGATTCTAATGTCCAAATTTCACTAAACCAAAAAGAAAAAAAATTAACTTGATGACTTTTATGAAAAAAAAAAATAACATGGAGGGACGAAAACACAACAAAAATGAAAACATGTTGTTTTTTCTCCTAACAAAACCTTGTAATATACAACGTTGTTTCGCATAATACTAAAGTACTTTCAAATGGGTTGGTGTTTTGTAAGTTGGAAATTTTTTGTTTTTAAGATAAAGCAAATAAATTATAAAGCTTTTTCTTCCATAAAGTTTAAAATAGACAATTGTACAATAAACAGGCCAAAGAGAACTTAAATGAAAAAAAAAAAAAAAAAACTTGAAAAACACAATTAGGACTCAATTAACCAAGAAAACTTACTTGAACACTATACTAATCAAGCATTTCAATATTAGATAATAAGGTTGAGTTTGCCGGATATAGAACAAATACGAGTGACAAATCTCTCGCTGTCGCCCATTAGAATGCTTTCGAATGGATGCTACATGGTACATACCACGAAAACCCAACAAGAATATATACGAGTGGAAACTGCTTCGTTTACTTGTATTCCAAACTCTTTCGTAGCAGTTGGTGTTTTTGATCATTTGTGGTTGATTACTTGATGAAGCTCATTTCTCAGTGTTTAGTATGGTTTATCTACGTTTATGATGGAAGAACGTATGTGAATGACTAAATGCTATGCCATTAATGGCATTTAGGGCTCCAAAGTGTAAACCGATATTGGTTTTGATTCAAATATTGTTATGTTTTGGATTTATGATAATCATATAAGGTTGGTGTAGAAGTTTTTGCTTGGTGTTGTATTGAGTTTTCGCACAAAGGGCACGCATGTGCATAGATCAGATTTTAACCCACACCATGTGTTCTAAACATTCTTGGAAACTGGTTTTGGGGTGTCCATGCAACATCTCAGTTGCGTCAAGAGGACACTGAGTCGACGTTGATGTACCTGACATTCTTATTTGTTTTTCGATAGCATTGTAAGCGACATCAATTTGGATTCCTCAAACCATCAAGACGACCAATTTGACACTTGTCATTCTTTCCAAAATAAACATTTTCAAGTAGGGCCATGTTATTTGTACTTGTACACATATCACATCACATCACATCTCATCTATCTCTCTTTTTTTCTATCTTTTCCTACTTTGATACTCTGTGTATCTCTCTCTTCTTACTCTCATAAGAATGCATATAAAATTTCCTTAGGTGGCATTTGGTTCGTGGAATTGAATTCAATGAAACTGGAACTTAAATTTAGTTTGTTTGGATATTTTGATAACCAAGGTAAATTGTAATTTTTATGTATTTTCCATCAAATTTCATTGTTTATAGAAATTTGACATTCTTTCCAAATCTATATCTATTAATAAAAGAAAAGTTCTCATGTCACATGTCATTTCCTCATCCCTCTAATTTTTTTATTTCCCGCCTTTTTTCCATAATTAGATTTCTAAATTTACTAATTCATTATTAAAAAAAATTTATGGAATCTAATTCAAATACTTTCATATTTAATACATACAGTTAAAAAAGAAAATATTTTAAATATTCTAATATTAATCTAAATTTATTTTTAAGACAAAAAAGTTCATATTTTGATGTCTAATATTTAATTAAACATACAATTTTTGTTTATCTTATATGATATTTTCTTGGTATAAAACATACATAACTGTACGTGAATTGTTGTAATTAAAGGCTACTGTTTATGTTAGTCTTTATAAAATGGATTTAGCTTACATATTTTGCGTTTTTCTTATTCAGGAAAAAAATTGATTTTATTATATTTATAAGGGCTAAAGTCGTACAATAGCAGTATACTTCTTAAGGTGTATCAATATAGTACGTGTACTTTTTATATTGTTAAAATGATACCTTTACTTTTTTATGACCGGTTATTTCGTCTAGCTTTGCGCAGTTGTGGGAGAATCAATGGTACGAACTTGTTCACCGTTGGATCTGCATGAAATTTGAGAAGAAGCTTCTCAACATATAGTTCTTCGATCTGGATGGTGGAGATCGTCATTGGAGATTTTTACAGAGGTCTGTAGGTGTTTGAAGTTGGCTGTGGTGTGTGATTTCTCCTATCAGGTTATCACAAGGACGAGAGTGTGTATTTGATGCTTCAATTATGGAAATTTGAACATTAATAAAAAGAAAAACTCCACTCTTAAAAGGTATAGTCAATAACCGGTTACCAAATGTATCATATTGGTATGAAAAAATGTAGTACGCGTATCAAATTTGAACGATTCAGAAAGTACACGTATAATATGAATAATTAAAATAGTACACGTACCATATCGATACATTTTAAAATGTACACAACTATTCTACGGCTTTAACCCTATTTATAATTAGATAAACTAGATTCTTGTATTTTTAATGTAAATCGAGCGCACAATTTTTTATTTTTTGAGATTAAACTAATCTCCATTCGTATAAAAAAATAAATTAACTTTGAGTTAAAAGTTTATGGATAGTTTTTTTCATGACATATATTGATAGTATACAAAATATTATAGTTGAGAAACATTATAAATTGTTTAAGTTGAATTGAATTTTTGATAAATTAAATATATGCTTATATCATATGCATATAATAATTGTGTATTTGTTTATAAATTTATATTCTTAAAAAATAATTATTATATATGTGTGTGTGTGAAAGAAAATGTATAGCATCACGTGTCGTTTTTTCGGTTAATAAAAATTTTATTTTCTCACCGAATTTTCTATATAAGATTCTTCTTAATTAGTTATCTAATTTATTTTTAAAATTTAAATAAAAATATAATTAAGTACTACCTAATTTAACTGTTATATATATAAAAACAATCTTTTTATTTGATTTAAATACCTTTCAGATTTAACTACTAATGTTAACTAACTATGCATTATTTTATATATTTTTAAAAAGTGAAAATAATGCAATATTAAAAATGAGTTGTTTTATAATTTTTTTTAATCTTAAAATTTTTTAAATTCTATTCTATGTAAAAAGTAAATTTTTAGTTTTTTATTTATACATAAAAATCTAAAAAATAAAAAGTTTTAAAAATATGAGACACGATAAATACTATTCATACATATTTAGAAATAGAAATTTTTTAATTTTCCTTATTAACAAAAGATAATATTATTTTCATATTTTTTTAGAAAAAAATAAACACTTTTGTATGTAATTGACGTTTTGTGTAGATTTTTAAAACATTTATTTATAAAATATCCACGTGATACGTGGGTTAATAACTAGTCATCCATGAATTAAATTCCAACTCATACATGATAACATGAATTGGATTCCAACATACATCCCTAATCAATACTAAAACTATCTTCAACCTTCATCACCAACTATATTAATAACTAAGATTTCAGTTCGAATTCCATTCTATGAACCAAACGTCACCTTACAAATACGATAAGTTTCAACCTCTTTGAATTGACAAACTTTATATAAAAAATAAATAAATAACAAGATGCAAGAACGTGTATGATTCTAAATAATTGTAATTTCTGTTTAGCTCAAGCCTTCAAAACATATATACATTTTCAGTTTTTTTTTTAACAATGACTTGCATTACTGTTTTTTATCATTGGATTATAGTAAAATCTGGGAAAAAGTTGTTCAATGATGTGTGTGTTTGTGTTTAAGAGGTATATATAATCCACGAAATTCCAGTCTATTAGAAACGTAACGATGATTACATAATCTGGAAACGAGTTATTGTAAGGTAAGACAAATCATATAGCAACCGTACGTGCTTAAATCATACATAAAGCAAACCAAATTAAGGTCTTGTTTGTTTACCTCTTAATGAAATCATTAAAAGGTCATTTTACCTTTGAATGACTTCTTAATGATTCAATTAAGAAGTAAACAAACAACCCCTTAACTAGAATAGGGAAATGATCAATGATACCAAAAGGAAACTTATCTTCATCTGATCTCACAATTTCGACTTCAACTCGCCTGTTGCCATCCGTTCTCGAATCCTTTTCTGGGCTGTGAATAGAAGCCCATGAACTTCATCAAAATGAGGTGCAGTTGCAGTCTTAGTATCTTCCATCCATTGAAGAACTTTCTTGTACGGGCTTAATATCCGATTGCGATCCTTTTCACTCAAAAACTAAAACAAATTTTGTGTTTTTAGCCAAAAAGATGAATAAATGAGAACATGATTACCTCATGTTGATGAGTTTGATTTGGACATATGGTTACCTCAAGTTGCATGATTTCACATACTAAACAAAGATCCGCTATCGATGGTTGAGAGCTTCCAACCAAAAACCGTCCATCTTTTAACCAAAAAGTTTCTAATTTAGACAAAGATGTCGCAAGTATTTTCTCAGCTATCTTGGCTTCATGAGCGTTTGACCGGAGGCCATTTAGTGGTGCCAGAATGGTGTTGTAAACAAGTCCAACTGAAAGCAGATGTATAGAATTAAACCAAGCTTATGGTGAAACTAGGGATGTAAGCGAGTCGAACTCAAGTTAAAAGCTTGAAAAAATCTCAAATTTAAACAAGCCAAACAGCTCGAGCTTGAATTCAAGCTCATTTAATAAACGAACTAGAGCCCAAGCTTTACATATCAAGCTCTCGAGCCTAATATATATATAAATTTATTTAATAAATGTATAATATGTAATTAAATTAAAAAATTGATATTTATAGTAAATGACTCGAGCCGGGCCTACAAAAGTATTAGACTCTTTCATGAGCCGAGCTCAAGTTTTGCTCATAAAGTGCAAAGTGAGTCGAGCTCAAGCCTAAGCCTAATACTTTTAAACGAGCTGAGCTCGAACCATAAACCGAAATGATGAAACCATTTAAAAACTTCTTAAACAAGATTTACTGATAAATGGGAAATTTTTATAACTAAGAAATTATCGAGGTCTTGTAATCTTTCGCCACAACAATCAATTTGTGGGTTCAAATCTTATCATTCTTCATGCTGCAAAGAAATGTTAACCGAACCAATTATTCAAAGAAGCTTGTGATGATTCCTCTTATTATACATATGATGTGTCCAACATACACCAAATCATGCAACATATTTGAGATGATTGAAACTCGAATAGCATGATATAATTCAAATAAAAACTATGTCTCACTCACCTGAACCACGACGTAAATTGGAATGATGCCAGTCCAACACCGAGTGGATCTTAGCTCTTTTCGTTAGATCACCAGGATACCTATGGATATGTAATAATCTAGTCCATATTAATTAATACAGAAACAGAGTTAAATGAATGGTACGGAGATATGGAAGAAGAAAACTGACTCACCAGTGACTCGCCACTCCCGGAAATGCACAAGAGAGGTAGATTAGAATTGCATGACTGCAAAGCACAACATGTTACTTAAAACAAGAAAGGGTTAATTGACAAAAATAACAATAACTTTTTGCTTTTTTTACCGTTTATAGCAACATCATTTATTTTTTTTCATTACTAGCATCAACGTTTATAATTTTTATCATTGATAGCAAAAAGTTAAAAAAAAAAAAAAAAGTTGATCCTGTAAATGGTTTAAAAATTACAAAAGTTGATGTTATTAATGATACAAAATATAAGGGTTGATGCTACTCATTATAAAAAATACAAAAAGTTGATGTTATTATCGACAAAAAAAATAAACAATGTTGCTATAAATAGTAAAAAAATTAAAAGTTGTTGCTATAATTGACCCAAACAAGGAACAGAGAGTAACTTATACTGAATACACTTTAAAATTTGTGCTTTATATGCTATTATAACCAAATGAATCCATTCAAAAAATAGACTTTAAGAATAAGAAACGAAAATAACCTCTCGAACAGTTTAAACCGTCCATCAACGATTGCTGGAACTTGAGACATGGGATTTATTGCTGCAAGAAACAAGCAAGAGAAATACACATACATTGTCAATGATTCGTTTTTTCATCCATAAAAGTTTGTATGAATTTCTCTTATATATACCGTATGCTTTCTTCTTGTATGTATAAAAAAAAGGAAGAAATACGATGATAATTTTAGCAACGACCATGGGACGTTGGCAGTCTACTTAACCCCGTATATACTGTGACTTTGATATTTCTTTCTGCAACTTATATTTTGTGTTAGAGTTGTTCTTAATACACATCAAGCGGTTACGGATTTTTGGAAGGACTTATCTATCTATAACTTCTAACAAAGAAGTAATTACATCCATTCCTCGTCGTGCCACATCACCAGCATTTGACACGAGGAAGTCATTTTTTTTTTAAATCAATTAATATTTGAACAATATCTATCCAAATCTAATATCATCTGATTTAAATTTAAACCAAATCAAACAATTTCTAAATCTAATATTAAAATAATTAAGTTGGTATAATATAATGCATATTCATTTAAAAAGCTAGAAAAATAGTAGTTTATGACAAATATAATACTACTCTTGTATTATTTAAAGAAAAGGTTTATTATGAAAAAAACCAACATGTTTTCACATTTTTTGCGTTTTCGTCGCTCCATGTTATTTTGTTTCGTAAAAGTCCTCAAGTTAATTTTTTCTTTTTGGTTTAGTGAAATTTGGACATTAGAACCCAGTTATAATTAGTAAACCAGGTTTTTCAAAAGTGAAAACCCGGGTTTTAATGTCCAAATTTCACTAAACCAAAAAGAAAAATTAACTTGTGAACTTTTATGGGAAAAAAATAACATGGACAGAAGAAAACGCAAAAGAAAAAAGTGAAAACATGTTGGTATTTTTCATAATAAACCCAAAGATTAATGTACATTTAGTCCCAATATATTTTATATAAACAAATATGTATTAAAATATTCGTGTAATACACGTAAATAAACTAGTATTCTTATATGACATGTTCAAACGCTTCGAAATTCTCTTTTTATTTGGCTAACTAAGAGTAAGAGATGTTGACAAATGCATATGCATATATGGCTAAAATACAAAGAGAACTTTGACAACCTTAAAGTTGTCAATTCAATACAAAACCAATGAAGATGGCAGAAAACAAACCCTTATATTCAGGGGAAAATTGCTGGTTATTCAAAACATCTACTCGGATTTCTTCGAAATCTATCCCATTTATCCTTCAAAATACATCCAAATTAAAAAGCCATGAGCATCAGCTAGAAAATTGTGATTCCAAATTAGAAAAAAAGGCACAAACACAACTTTAATTGAATCAAGCACCAATATTAACAATAGAGCCAATTCATGTAACCCGTAAACCAACATACACAAAAACATCAATTTACTAAAAGCAAGGCCGTTCCGTTGATTTTTGGGGCCCAGACGAAAACGTATAAGAAGGTCTTGCACGTACACACATACATAAATACACACACACATATATGTACACACACATACATATATATACACATATACATGTGTGTGTACAAACATATTTTTTGTTTTCTTTCCGTTCGTAGTTAAAAAAATCAGTTGTACTTTATTTACTTTGAGAACTTATAAAATTTTGGGCCATGGCCCTTTTGGACGCCTTGACAAAAAGTGATTAAGAAACATGATTAAAAAAGTATCAGTGTTTTCGTAGGTACCTCAAGGTACCAATCTAAACAAATTTTTTATTCATGCATAAATTAACGTTATTAACAATTAAACATAATATAAAAGATACATATGATTTTGAGTTTTCCAAGTCTATCAAATAACTTTGTGAGTTGATGAATTTATGTACATATTCACAGAGTTCGTGATTTATTCACATGGTCATTCATTAGACTTAAAAAACTCAAGATCATGTGAATTTATATATATACACACACATGAGCATGTAAAAAAAAGGGTTAATTGCGTCAAAAGGTAACATACTGTCACAATTTTTTCAATTTGGGTAATATACTAATTTTTTTTCTAACATACATTCCATATCAAGTCAAACAAGGTAACCATATCGGATTGAAAGGTAAAAATTACTGACATGACAGTTTCGTTGTCCAGTCAACAATTTTTCTTTTACAAAAATGACAGTTTAATTGTTATATGATATGCATTATTTTGTGCAATTTAAAAGTCTTTTGGATAATACCTTGCTATTTTGAGCAAATTTAAAAATAATTAAGGAATATTAGAAATTAAAAAACTAACAATCGGATTTTTTACCTTTCAATCCGATACGGTTACCTTGATTGACTTGATTTGGAAAATATGCTACCTCAAATAGAAAAAATTTTAGTATGTTACCCAAATTGAAAAAACAATGACGAAAGATGACCTTTTGACGTAATTAAGCCTAAAAAAAATCCAATTTTATTTGTTTCCATCGGTAGCTTATCCTGCAAAAACAGTGTAATTTCTGCAACCATATCCAAGTGAAGAATATGTAAAGAAATTATTGAAACTAATGAAAGAAAGACAAAGAGAAAACACAATTTTCAAACTCTATTCGTTAATAAACCAACTCAATTTGCATAAATTAAGTAAAAACAAAAGGGTATACGTATATCGAAGTAGCGAAAGAAACCCTATAACAAAACAAACTTCAAAAGAAAAATCCCAATTCTAAACAAGAGCAGGGTAGTAAGCCTAAGAAATCAACTAATTTCTTCAATACTTTACTCACTCACAGATGAAGAACCAAACAGTTAGTAGTTACTATCCAATCGGCAACTGATAAACCATAATTCGAAGATGAAAGAGAATGCATTTGCAAACAAAAATTAAATAAGAAGAAATATAAAATGAATTACTTGCAGAAGATGAGAATTGCGCGAGATGGTTGGGACATTCGATCGACATATACTTTCAGCACCATGATTCTCTTCGAAGAAATGGAGCAGATGAGAAATCTTTGGGAGTTGTAATGGCGATTACGAAGCACAACTTCCAAACATTTTATATATATTGAATCATGGTTGATTGGTTTCCATCCAACAACTAAATAATAATACTTCAATAATTTAGGGTGACGTACACCCAATTTTCTTAAATTTTGTTACGGGTTTTTACGGGAAAAAAAAACCAATCATGTTTTCATGGATTTTACGTTTTCGCTCTTTAATACTATTTATTTTTAGTTTTGTGAAATTTGACTATAAGACTCCGGTTTAATTATTAAACCGAGTTTTTAGAGACTGAAAAACCAAATTCTAATATTCACTTTTCACTAAACCAAAAAAAAAAAAAATTTAGCTTGAGTACTTTTATTAAAATCTATATATTATAATAAATGAGAACATCTCATTGACACGTGTCATCTTCTTAGCACATTACTTTTTAATTTTCCCGCTCTTTTTCCAAATTTAGAACTATTCAATAATAAATTTAATTAATTAAAAAAATATATAAATAATCTTTTATCTTTCTTTCCTAATTTATTTCCTTACATTAATTACTTCAATTTATTATATTAAAAGAATTTAAACCAATAAGTTACTAAGAACTAAAACATATATATTGTCTTTAAATTTGATACATGCATATTATAATTGTACTTATTTTGTATAATTAATATCTTAAAAGAGATATTTATTTATTAATATAACATAAATTTTTTAGTTAAATCATATTAAGTATAAAATGTTGACAAATTAGTTACAATTTTTCCTTCTTATATTTCTTATGCTTTCATTCATTAATATTGACTTTTAAATTTAAACTAATTTATAAAATTTAGAATCTATTTTTATTTTTAAAACTTTCTATAATTATTAATTCTTACAAAAGTAGTTTATGTTACTTTTTTATAAACTGGATTTAGATTACATGTTTGAGTTTTTCTTATTTAGAAAAAATAATTGATCTTATTGTATTAATAATTAGATAAACTATTTTCTTTTAAATTTTATGTTTGGACGAGTTTAATGTTAATACGTTTAAATTTAAATCGAACACACGTTTTTTTTAATTATTTTTTATATTGAATTAATCTCACATGCCTATAATTAAAAAAATAAAATTAAGTTTGTGTTAAAAGTTTATGGATAAAGTTTTTATGACATCCTACATTGATTTTATACAAAATGGTATAGTTGATAAACATTATAAATGTTTTAGTTGAATTGAACTTTTGATAAAATAAATACATGTTTCTATCACATGCATATAACAATTGTGTATTTGTTTATAAGTTTGAATTCTCAAAAAATAAATAGGTTTTTAAAATGCTTATGTAACACATGAGTTAATAAACTTCCATATATCATTATAAAAAATTAATACAACTTATTATTATAAAAAATAAAAGATACATACAATTTATCACTTTTAAAAAGATAAATACATTATGTTTTTAATCTATAAATAATAAAAAATAAATACAATTGTTCTTTTTAAAAATAAATAACTCTAATATTTTTAGTCTATAAATATTATTTGTAGTAAAATATATAAGTATTATATTATGTATAAACTAAAATTTCAATTTATATAAACTAAAATATATTAAACTAAAAATAAACTTTTAAAAACAATCATTGATGAATAATAATAGCATTCTTACATTATTTTAAATAATATTTATTAAAAATATCCACGTATTACGTGGGTCATAAACTAGTAACATGAATAAACGAAAACGCAAAAAACATAAAAACATGTTGGTTTATTTTATAATAAACCCTTTTGTTTAATTGTATAACCTCCCTTTTATATGTTTTTTTAAAATTTTTATTACGAAAAAAAACAACATGATTTTATGATTTTTATGTTTTTGTCTCTTTGTGTTATTTTTTCCAAAAAGGTTCTCAAGTGAAAATTTACTTTTTAGTTTAATAAAATTTGGGTATAAGGACCTGATTTTTCGGTTTTTAAAAACTCTGTTTATCAATGATAACATATATCTAATAGTTAAATTTCACAAAATCAATACAAAAAAATAACTTGAGAACTTTTTGAAAAATATAACATGGAACGACGAAAACGTAAAAATCGTGAAAACATGTTGATTTATTTAAAATAAACCTTTTTAATGACGTAAAATTTATTGATTAAATTTAATGTTTCATCTCACATTAAGAGCAAAAATATATGATTAGCAAAAAAAAAGGAGTGTATATTTAAAATCCTCTAATCAGGTTAGATACCCATACATTATATGAGTTGATTATATATATATATATGACCCTAAATCTATATATATATATATATATATATATATATATATATATATATATATATATATATATATATATATATATATATATAAATTTATAAATCTTACAAATTTAAAATGGGCTTATCATTTATTTATTTAGTAATTGTAGGCTGATATAATAACCCATCACTATTACCCAACCAACCCAAAGTCCAATCCAATTTAAAATAGCTCATTCTACAAACTCCGGATATATTTTGGAATTTAGGATTAAAAACTATGATGGTTTGGTTTAATATTATCGTATTTATTTTGTAGTAAAAACTTTGATGGTTTTGGAACTCCACACTTTTTGTTGGTAATTTATGTGGAGATGTTCATAAATGTTGAATGATTCCTTTGTTGTCATTTTGTAAATTTGTATATCTACAGCAGCAGCAGCAGGTCCTTCAACCCTTTTTGAATTCGGTAATTCGGTTTTCGAACCGAACCAAACCGAATTGTAATTCGGTTTTCGAATTGGTCTGGCTCCTTTTAAATTCGGTTTGGTTCGGTTTTCGAGTTAGCCTAAAAAAATTTTCAATTCGAAGAAACCAATTTAAGGAAACCAAAGAAACCTAAAACTGAACCGATGCTCACCCCTAGTATGAGCCGTGAGGGTTTTTACTTTTTAAACCCAAATGCAAATGCGTTAGGCCTTATTTGATTTAATGTCTAGTATTTTAATTGTCTCTAATCTCTATTTTGGTCAACAAAAATTTAAAATCATCTCTTTATTAAACAGATGTAATAAAACATTAGACGTCCTAATCACTTAAAAAACAAACGAGCGATTAGATCCTCCTAAATTGGAGGACTTGGAGTGAGTATTGGGCCACAAAATTGAATAGTATACAATAATATAATCGAAAATCAAACTGATTTAAACCGATCTAATACTAGTTTCGTATCAAATTGATAGGGAACCACATAAAAGTTCGAAAAACTAGTTTGATTTCATTTCTTTACTTAACCGATAACTGGTTTTTTAATATTCCTACAACGAAGTAGTGAATCATAAAACTAGGTAAAAATACATATTTAAACATGAAAATTGTACCATGCGTACCCAGCTTGGTTTTTCAGCTTTATTAGTAAAAACCGATATTATAACACACAACTCATCCTAAATCTAAAGACATGGTTTATATAGACTATGGACGTATTTGGCAAATAGTTTTTGGGAGCTTTTAGAATTTAGAAATATTAATCACCACCAAACATTTTATAACCAAATTCCAATTGTTTCGAATTTCATTCCACGAAATCAAACGTACCTATATGTGTTTTAGTTGTTTCAAAAACTTCAGCTACTAAAAGTTACAACCCAC
>JAANYP010009340.1:0-34772 GCA_020465985.1 Centrapalus pauciflorus | reverse complement strand
TTGCATAATATATATAATCACCAACAACAACAAGTTACATAAAAACTCAAGTTTATAAGTTTCTAGTTTTTATTTTTAAGTTGTTTCCTTAAATGTGCATATGAATATATGAACACATTATAAACATGTTAATATTATGAAAACATGTGTTATATATGTGTTATATAACTTTTATAACTTTTATACAAGTAATCTTTGAATAAACAACAAGAATCATAAGTTGTTTTAAGTTTATAAACTACGGATTTTCGGCAGAAAAATTTATATCGACTTAGAAAAATCATAACTAATTCATAACTCAACGAAATGAGTTGATTCTTGTCTCAAAAGTTAGATCTATGTCTTAACTATAGATCTGTAATTTTTCATAATTTATTTTGAAGTTTAAGACCTCCAGAAATTATTTGGGAAACCGAAAGATTGACAGCTCAAAAATGGCCAACATAGCGTTTTTAACAAGCTTTTTCAGCAACCTAAACAACTCGAAAAATGGCCGTTCTTGATTCTAAAAATCCTTTGTATATAGTACTTTAATGTCCTAGAAAACCAAAGTCTAAAACATTTTGGAGCTTGGTCAAAAACAGCCTCAAAGTAGGCCGAAAAACCTCCGAAAAAGCTGGAAAATTATATATATATATAAACTTGACGTTTTAAGCAAATCTTATTTATAAACTTGTAATGTTGGGTGATTTAAGACATAAATATCTATAAATATACCTATTATCATATATTAGTGATATTAAGTCCTTATTATCATTTAGGACTCGGTTAAACACCTCCGGTTTCATCACCCATCAAACAACGCACATTGCATTTTTTTGCGCATATTTTGCCATCGCAATTCCGGTGAGTCTTCATAGTCCCACTTTTCACATTATTATGTTTTGGGATGAAATACATGCTTCGTTTTTATATGGACACAAAAACTTCTCGATTCTATTATGTATTACATATGTGATCTCCGCCCTTATATCATGAAATCGTTAGTTGCAGTTGTTTGCAAGCGCGAATATATTTGGATAGATCTATTGGGAGTCATGTCCCCCACTCGGGTTAGTGGTTTAGCTAACTGCGGGTGCATATATATTCAACACACGGTATTACGTATGGGAATACTGCTCGGGGCAAACTCATTCTAATTAAGCTTCGGTGACATGATGGTTCATGTAATACATCTCATGGAATTTATGATTTTATAAATTCAACTCATCTGATAATGTCCATAAAACTGGTCTTTTCGCGTAAACCTATGAACTCACCAACAATTTTTGTTGACGTATTTTAGTATGTATTTTCAGGTAATTAAGGCAAGTGTGCCTTCGGATACACCAACTTTCAAGCTTCCGCATTTCATGGAGTCGCATGCATATTTCGAAACTAACGGAGATTTGACTGCATTATTTTTGGACGCATTAATTATGTATTAGAATCTCTGTATTACGCGAACTTCATTCCTTTCATTTTGTAAAACATTAATACATCTTTAAATTTTAATGATGTAATATTTCGAAAACGTCCATATAGTGGTTGTTCGTTATAATTATGGTTACGCTTCCGCACTCGTCACGTCTCGCTGCCAAACAAGGTAGCAGGGTGTGACAATATCCCTGAGGCACAGGGTTTCCGTTAGATGATGGATTTCCTAGTGGAATCTAGGATTGCGTATGCATTGTCCCATAACATCCAAATCGTGATTCCATATGTACGGCAGTTTTACGAACATCTGCAAGTTGATTGTACCGTCACCCCAACTGTGCTAAGGACAAGGATAGCCGGACAACCGTTAGTGTTTTCTGCTGATATGCTGCGTCAGGTTCTGCAGCTAGGATCTCAGGAAGAAGAGTCTGGGCCTATAGACTTTCCCTTAAGTATTAGGCAAGCAGCTTTTCTGAGGATGGGTTACAGCTTGGATGTTACTAAAACATCGTATATGAAGAGTGGGCTAATAGGTCAATGGAGATTTTTGGCACATGTGTTTATGGTCTGTTTTGCGGCCAAGAAAGATGGGTTCGATTATATTGTCTCGAAGATCCAATCCGGGATGATCGCTTTAGTTTATAATCGGAGCTTCAGCTTTTCTGAAATGTTTTTCTCAGAATTTGTTCACCAAATCACGGCTCCGGAGCAGCTACGATTTCTCCTATATCCTCGTTTCATAATGATTCTCATCCGGCACTTCTTGCCTAATTTGCCGCAGCAAAATGAGATTCAGAGTGTAGCGGTGATTGACAAAAGGATTTTCGCTGACTGTTCTGCGCATAGAGGAAGGTTGGCAGTTCCAGTCGAACGACCATTGTTTGGGGCAGTTATAGACAGGAACTTTGAAGCACCGGATAATGCCAACTGGGCAGGTGAAGTAGAGGTTCAACTTCGACAGCCACAACAACAGCAGCAACAACCGCGTGCTCAGCAACAGCGGAGACGCCAAAGAGCTACCGCGAGTCAAACTCAGTCAACTAGGCCTTCTACAAGTCAACAGCAAGAGGCACAAGAGGCAGGCCCTTCAAATGTACCAATTGAATCTGAATTGTTGTGTCAAACACTGCATGAAATTTGGGAAGCTGGTCCTCATGCCAAGAAGAAATATCTGCAGCGTTAATTGGAGAATTGCTAGAGCCTCCAGAGGGAGAAGATGATGTCTTGAGGGAAATTGATGAATATGAACCGGAGCAAACAGGTAATGACTTGTCATCGTCAGCAACTGAGTCAGAAGATATGGAGAAGATAGAGGTTGAAGCTCCAGAGTCCGTATCTACAGAACCTCCTGTTCAAATGGGAACTTATGGATCAAGGTTAGTAGTGTCTGAAGAAGCTTCAAGGCGGCGAGCATCACGAGAGTCTGATGACTCTGATTTTGAAGAAGAAGAGGTCGCTCCATTAGTGACGAGGCAAAGGGCTAAGCGTCATCGGTTTATGCAAGGAACTTCCGCAGCTTCAGCCACACAGCCTGAAGTATCTCAATCTCCAGCTACTCCAACTACCATTCCACCATCACAACCACATGTTGAACCGTACATCCCATCGCCCATCATTCCGACTCCAATTCAATCCATCCCATCCACCTCATCCACATACACAGAAAATCAAAGGTTTTTGCAGCTAAAAGCTCGAGTTGACTTCCAACAGATCCAGATCTTAGGCCTAACGACGGCAATCGGTGAGATTCAGAAGCACAATGCAAATCTAAATAACGAGAATGCCGATCTGAAAAAGATAGTGGACAAAGTACAGGAAGAGAATTTGGAGCTAAAAACTTTTGTCGCTGATCAAGCAGCTGAACTAAGATCGATGCGCTCCCTGGTTGAGCAATTAATGAAAAATATACAGGCTCAGGGGGAGACATCCTGTCGTGATCAAGTGGAGCGGCCGAGGGATGATGATAATGATGAAGATGACCACGGCAATGATCCCAGCACGGAAAGACAGAATGAGCCAGTAGATTTTTCTACTGCTCAGGATGCTCAGTCTCAGGGGGAGCCGAGTCAATCAGGAGCTAAAGAAGGAGAGGCCAGTTCGTCCAAACCTACAGAGTCTGAGATAAATGAGATGATTGATGCACTTATGGATCTCGACGACGACCCGATGGACTTGGGCTTTGACTTTGAGGATGATCTGGAGGAACTAGAAGAGGGAGAATTTGTTCCTGAAGACATAACGGATTGGAAGTCCGATGATGAGGTTTATGCTAACGATGATGATGAAGCCAATGAGATCATCGTTCAGCAAAATCCAATCACTGATACGTATGTGATAGAAGGAAATGATGTTGTTAACATAGAAGTAGTCAATGTTGCTTTAAATGTTGATTCATCAATAGAAGAACCTGCCAAAGAGCTGACCAATGAAGAAAAAAGAAAGCTATGGTTCAGGCCATAGCAGAAGGAGTTAGAGCTGAAGAAGAAGATGAGGGTGCCGGGTACTGGAAAGCTGTCAGGAAGCATATTAAGCTGGTTCTTTGATCGGGAACTGCAGCTATTCATAATCAAAAGAAAAGATGGGCTCCAGTACCTTAGAAGATCTCTGAAAGTATTCAACTCATTGCCGAAGATTGAGATAAAAGCGTTAGCTTGGAAAGAACTAATCAATATCGGTAACGACCCTTACTGTCAGGATCTAAAACTGAATAACCAAGACTAACTGATTTGAATTTATCAGAGTATAAATCAATAATCTTGCTTTGAATCAAAGTTTAATTAAGAAGTTTGCGGAATAACACTTAATTATTTTAACAAAAACTTTCAGAATCAATAATGAATAAAACACAAGAAGTAGTAAAGACTGTTTGTATTGCTGAATTCAATGATTACAATCACCTCTAATCTGTTTGATTAGACGAAGAACACAGACTGTTCTTAGAGTTTTACAACCTTAGAGGCTTATGAAAACTTAATCAACAAAGCAATTATAGACTCAAATATGCAGAAAACTCCTATACAATAGAATGACCTATTCTATGTATTTATATTGCTTCTTGATATGTTTCCTTGACGAACTATGACTTCTCTGATAGTAGATATGCTGGAATCTTTGAGTATATATCTTTTCCTGAAAATCAGCACTTTCTGTTTATGAAACTGTTGAGCAGCTTGAATCACTTGACAGCATGAACCGAGCAGCTCGAGTTGATTTACTCTGGCAGCTTGAACTTTTACACTGGCAGCTCGAGTTTCTTCAACAAGCAGCATGAACTTTGGATTTACATAAAAACTCTACTAACAGTTTGAGAAGTCTAACTAACAGCTTGAACCTACTTAAACTATTTCCCAACAATCTCCCCCTAACTTAAATTCTTTACACAAGACTTTAAGTTCTATACAAAAATGGAAATGAATAAGTAAACTGTTATTTACAAACCAAGGCTTTCAAAAACTTATAACTGTGCAAGTTTCAGATCTATAGCCTTCAAAAATTCTCTCTTCATATCATCTCTATCACATGATATTCTAACAGATTTTATCTGAAGTAGCATATCTTTTGGTAAATCAAAAAAATTCAAGATTGAAGAATATACCAGACCCATCTGAGAATTTGATTCTGTATGTCCTTGACTTGACAAACAGATCAACTTGCTTTACCTTTGTCCCTTTCTTCACAGCATCCTCTATCTCTTTCCTTGCAGATTCAGAGTCAACAATTGATTTTAGATCTTTAATAATTTGCTTCACTTGTGGTAGAGCAGATCTAACTTGTGTCACAGACCCTATATTATGCATCTTTGTTAGCTCATCTCTGGTCAACTTCTGAACCATTTGCCAAAATGTATCAAATTCTTCTTCTGGTCCAGACTCTCTTCTTACAACAAACTTGACTCTTAAGTCACGGTCGTCCAGTGACTTGGCATACCAGTAATTGATCAGAGGCTTTGTAAAATCATGCTGATCAATCAGTTTCTCTATCTCCATTGCTTTTTGCAGTTGTTGGTCAAACAACACTCTTTTAACTTGATGTAGCTTTGCTTGTGATGATGGCTCAGATGTAGGAATAGAAGCAACAGCTTGATCAGTAGGAGCAGGAGCACTGGCAGCAGCTTCAGTTTGAACTGATTCCTTTGATGGTTGGACTTCTTGGGAGGCTTTTGTTCTCTTTCTTTTCTCCATTTCTTTGTCATGAATCTCCTGCAGCTTTTCAGTAGTCATGGACTGAGCCATTTTCTTTGGAATACCTGCTGCAAAGGCAAAATTGATTAGAAATCTTCTGTGCTCAGCCTTGGAGTGCCCTATTGGCAGCTTCCTCTTCTTTTCTCCTTGTTTACCCACAAACCCCTTTAGGTAATCACCTAAGGTCTCATCATCATCTATTGGGGGCTGGGCTTGCTGATCTAATTCTTTGTCCAGTTCTTCTGCTAATTTCTTGGCAACTTCAGCATCAAAGGCAATCTGGGCTTCTTTGGAGGAAAATTTGTGCTTTGGAGACTCAATAAGAATGCCCTTGCCCTTGTCTTTTGCAGAAGAGGATGTTGCTTGGACTGTACTGGATGGAGCTTGAACCCTTTCCCTTATGACAACTCCAGTTAGTTTTGGGGCAGCAGCTTGAGCTTCTAGGCTAACAGCTTGAGAAGCTGTTGGGACTGCTAGCCTAGAAGGTGGGACTGTTGATGCTTCTAGGACTGATGTTATTGGAGCTGCTTGGACTGATTCAGGAACCTCCTGATTCTCCCCCTTTTTGGAAGCATTGGTTTGGTCAGGAGGACCTACAACCTTTGCCCCTTGGGTTTGAATCAACTGCTATAGTTTCATGATCTTATTTCCACAGAGGGTAAACCCTTTGTGTAGATAATCCATTTTTTTATTTTGAGTCGCCTCTGCCTGCTTGAGTGCAAATATCTGAGCTCCCTGTGCAGCAATGATGGACATTTGGTATTCCAACATAGCTACAACAGGTTTCAGTTTGGGATCCGTTAACAGCATGAGTTGCAGACTAGTCTCAAGATCAGAAAACACCTGTGGTGCCTGTGATCTATCACTGACATTAATACCAGAAGTAGTAACTTCTGGGCCCCTCTGTTCTTGGTTCTGGGGACTTCCAGCTTGTGTTGGCACACTGGCTGTTTCCATGGGTGTGGTCTTTGTCCTGTGCCTCTTTTGCAGAAACAGCAGTAGTGCCAGCCACAGAACCCATATGAACAGTCTCTGAAGAGATGTTCACCTCCTGAGTGAGGATGGGAGTTTCCTCAATTGGTTCCCTTTGGATATTCTGTGCAGAAGTGTCCTCCTGCACAGGGATATATGGCTCTAGTCTGAGGGAGGAGGAGGAAGGAGCTCCTGGTCCCCTTTTCCTTTTATATAGAAATTTTAGTAGGCGTGTTAGCTGTACAAAAGGATCAGAAGGAAGTTGTGTATCATGAGGAGTGGGTTGGGGTCCTGGGGGTGTAGCAGTGATGTTAGGCTGAGCCTGCTCAGGACCCTCTCCTCTGTTTCTTGGAATGATGTTCATCATTGCAGAAGGCAATGGAACATCAACGCTTAAAAAATTGGCACTTTGTTTCAAAAGTCTCTTTATAGAGGATAGTGAGTGCCTGTGAGAAACATGTATCCTTTTGTGTAGATGAGAAGTGGTGCAAGTGTGTGCAATGATTTCTGCCAAAAATCTGGGATACATCAAAAATTTCCCACTCTTTAGGGAATGATGCCTTAACATCCCCTGAAAAATCATGTTAGAAAAATTGAACCGTTGGCCTGTTGAAAAGCACACTAAGGCAGTGGCAATATTAGAAGAAAATTCGGACCAACCAGTTCTTTTGGGGCTCATACACTGCTGAATAATATGTACAAGGTATTTCCATTTAGGAGAAAAATTGGCTTTTAAGAAAGTAAAAGAATCAGCAGGACCCCTATAGCCTATATCATAAAGACCAGTATGTAAAACATCAAGGGTTAGGTCTGTTATACCTGTGGCATCTTGAAGATGCAAATGGCGCCGAATGGATTCCTCAGTAATGGTGATGGGAGTGCCATCAATCTTGGATAGTATAGAAGGAATTCCATTGGTGGATTGAACAGTGGCATGGTTCCAGAACTGTTCGATATGCGATATGTATATGGTGGGGTTTATATTGAGTGCATGATGGATATGGGAGTGACGAAGAAAGTCCATCATGTTATGGAATGGTTGAAGGTCTGAGTGCTTTAGAGAGTAGGGAAGAAAGTTGTGTTCCTTAACAAACTCCATTGAAGATCAAACAAAAGGTTTAGGGTTTGCAAAGAAGTGTGTGTGAATCGTTCAGAGAGAAAAGAAAGGCCGTGGAAGAAATTTTGTAACTGGTAGTTACAACTGAACGAAACTGGGACCTTTAAAGGTTTTGAAAAAGGTTGGGTCTCGCGCACACACATTTTAAAAATTACCTAACTACCCTGCACACTTTGACAGATCAAGTGAATAACTAGCAGTCCGAGAAAATGAACTAGCAGCTTGAGAAAATACTCAAGCTGTTAGTTGAAAATTATGCATCTTTTCAATGGAACAGTGACTCCCCCTTAAATAAGCATACTAGTTAGATAATAATGAAAACAAATTAATCCATGTTTACCATACCAATATTTGATACCAGGAAAGTGAACCTTCCTACATCAAAAGGTTTTGTAAATAGATCAGCTAACTGATCATCAATATGTATTTTGGTAACTTGGATTAACTTCTTTTCATTACAATCTCTTATAAAGTGAAATCTGATTTCTATATGCTTGGTTTTTGGGAATTTCACTGGATTTTGCACAATGCTGATTGCACTTGAATTGTCAATATAAATAGGATTGGATAAGAAATTCATACCATAGTCTCTTAGCTGATTTTGGATCCACATTACCTGTGAGCAGCAGCTTGCAGCTGCTACATATTCTGCTTCAGTGGAAGATGTGGACACAGTTGTCTACTTTTTGCATTGCCAAGAGACCAGTCTTGCTCCTAAGTATTGACATCCACCAGTTGTGGATTTTCTGTCAATGTTGCATCCACCATAATTACTGTCAGAATAAGCAGTTAGTACAAGGGGAGAGTCTTTCGGATACCATAGGCCTAAGTGTGGTTGGCCTTTAAGGTATCTAAAGATTCTCTTAACAGCAACCAGGTGAGAATCCTTTGGAGAGCATTGAAACCTAGCACACACACAGACAGCAAATATAATATCAGGTCTAGAAGATGTTAGATACATAAGTGATCCTATGAGAGATCTGTATAAATGTATGTCCACATCTATGCCATCTTTGTCTGTATGAAGCTGCTTGTGAGGATCCATTGGAGTGCTTGCAGCTTTGGTGTCTTGATACCCAAACTTGTCCAGTATGTCGTTTACATACTTTGATTGGCTTATGAAAAGTCCAGTGGGCTTCTGCTTGACTTGTAATCCCAGAAAGAAAGTGAGTTCTCCCATTGAACTCATTTGAAACTTTTTGTGCATTAAAGCTTCAAACTCTTTGCACAGACAGTCATTTGTTGAGCCAAAGATAATGTCATCAACATATATTTGGACAAGCAGAATCTCATCTTTGATAGACTTAGTGAAAAGTGTTTTGTCCAGGGTGCCTCTCTTGAATCCATTCTGTAGAAGGTAGGATGACAGAGTGTCATACCATGCTCTGGGGGCTTGATGGAGACCATAGAGAGCCTTGTCTAGCTTGTAAACCCTGTCTGTATACTTGTAGTCTTCAAAACCAGGAGGTTGACACACATATACCTCCTCTTCAATTGTTCCATACAGAAAAGCAGACTTCACATCCATTTGATACACTTTGAAACCTTTGAAGCTTGCATAGGCCAAAAATAGTCTGATGGCTTTAATTCTTGCTACTGGAGCAAATACATCATCATAATCTATGCCTTCTTCTTGAGTGTAACCTTGTGCTACTAGCCTTGCTTTATTCTTGATGACTATCCCTCTCTCATCTTTCTTGTTTCTGAACACCCATCTTGTACCAATTGCTCTCTTACCTTTAGGAAGATCCACCAGAGTCCATACATTCTGAATCTTGAACTGTAGAAGCTCTTCTTGCATAGCCTCAATCCAAGATGAATCTTTTAAGGCTTCTGATGCCTTTTTAGGTTCTAGTTGAGACATGAAACAAGCATTCTCAAAGGCAGCAAGACTGAATTCAGGAACTGCTTGTTCAGCAGCAGCAGTCTCATTTTGAACCATTTTCCTTGTTTGTACAGGAGTGCTTGGATCACCCAGTATTTGATTGAGAGGATAATACTTGTGAACTCTTAGTGTAGGCTCTCTCTCTGTCTGAAAAGAGGATCCAAGATTTGTATCATCTCCATCAGGTGCAGTGAATGATTCAATTTCTGGAACAGCATGACTTGAGTCTGGGATTGTTTCCCTTTGTGTTGGAGCTGTTCTCTCAGGACTTGGGAGTGGCACTTCAGTGTCTGGATTTGTGTCATGTTGAGCATTCAGGACCCCTGGAGGATCACAGGACAGAAGTGGTATAGTGGTGTAATCATCCCAACTTGTTGATTCTGCAGCAGTCTGAAACTTTGTGCCAACAGCTTGAGATTTTGTATTGGCAGCATGAGAATTTGTGGTAGCAGCTTCAATCCTGTATGCATCAGCTTCTACAGTATACTCAACAAAGCTCAGAGAATTTGTTAGTGAATCTAAATCAAACAACCAATCAGGACCAGTACCTTTGATATTTGCAGTATGTTCATTAAATTCAACATTGGCACTTTCTTCAATGGTTTTAGACACACTGTTATATACTCTATAGGCTTTGCTTTGATTTGAGTATCCTACAAAGAATCCTTCTTCAGCCTTACTTTCAAATTTTCCTATGTGAGTCTTAGTGTGAAGAATAGTACATGGACATCCAAAAGGCTTGAAGAAAGCTATTAGGGGACTTCTGTTATGGAATAACTCATAGGGAGTTTTCCCTTGTGATTGGACAACTTGAACCCTATTCAGAACATAACAGGCTGTATTGACAGCTTCTGCCCAGAAAGTCATTGGCAGATTTGAATCAGCTAACATTAATCTAGCAGCCTCAATTAATGTTCTGTTCTTTCTTTCAGCTACACCATTTTGCTGTGGTGTTCTTGGTGCACTATATTGTCTAGCAATGCCTTTGGACTCACAGAAACTGTTTAGAATGTGATTTTTAAATTCTGTTCCATTGTCTGATCTTATCACTTTAACTTTTGAGTTGGATTGGTTTTCTATCTTAAGGATAAAAGACTTAACTAGCTCAGCAGTTTCATCTTTGGACCTAAGAAAGTAAACCCAAGTAAATCTGGTGAAATCATCAACAATAACTAAACAGTAAGCCCTTTTATTCAAACTCAAAACAGATGTTGGACCAAATAGATCCATATGAAGCAACTGAAGAACAGATGAGATTGAATTTACTTCTTTGGCCTTATGAGAAGTTTTGTGTTGCTTGCCTTTAAGACATGCTACACAATGATCATCACAGATGAACTCCTTTTGTGGTAAGCCTCTTACCAGATTCTTTTTGACTAAAACATTCATGGACTTGAAGTTCATGTGACACATCCTTCTATGCCAAAGAGCAGAATCATTGGATGATGCTTTGGATATCAAACAGCTTAAAGTATTTGATTTAGATAAAAGATCTGTGTCCAGACAGTAAACATTATCCTTTCTTGGTGTTCTTAGTAAAACAAGATTTTCAGGAATTTTGAAATCGTTTGAAAGCACAATGCACTCAGAATCTGTAAACAGAACAATGTTTTGTTTGTCACAGATTTGAGAGACACTTAATAAATTGTACTTAAGCTGTTCAACATACAAAACATCATGGAATTTCATGTTGCCTGCATTCACAGTACCTTTACCTGTAACCTTACCTCCTTTTGAGTTGCCTCCAAATGCAACAAATCCTCCATCAAAGCCTTTGAAATTTGACAAGCACTCAGAATTGCCTGTCATATGCCTAGAGCATCCACTGTCCGAATGCCATCTTGTTTTATGAGGAGACCTGTGGTTGCCCTACACAAATAACAGCTCAGTCAGTAGTGGAGTAAACTCAAACCAAATTGGTTTTGGGTTGGCCTTGCATATTGACACAACTAAACACTGTTTTTGACTTTTTATATTTTGTGAGATCTACTGATGGAGTTTTTGGAGAGTATTTAGTGAGGATATGAGGTATCCAGTTATTTTGATCATCTTTTCTTCTAACAGTCTCAGATGATTCACTAGCAGTTCCAGAATGATGCTTAACAGTCTGATCTGTGATTTTAGTGCTAACAGCTTCAGATTTTGCACTAACAGCTTCAGAAGTTGGCTTAGCAGTTTGATCTTTTGCATCAGCAGTTTGATCTGAGGATCTGTCCTTGACACACCATATTTGTTTAAAACTTGATTTAGGCTTTGCCAAAACTTGTTTTTGATGTGTGGACTGTTTTTTATTAACTTTTGAAAGCCTGTGATCAACTGTTTTCTTTGGAACTGATGTGGAAGGTTTTACGTTTGATGTTTTGCCTGAGCAGGATTTGATTTTGTTTGATTCACAGTCTATTTTGCAACAGCTGGTTTATAAAAACAATCATTGGCCAGGTGATTTTTTCTGCCACAGTGAAAACACCTTTTGACTATTTGAATTGGAGAACCAGATTTTTTTGACACTTTCTGGTTCTTGTTCCTCTGATTTCCCCTTACCTGCTGTTGTTTGGGAAATTTTTGAACACCATGCTTTTGGCATGTGCAGACAGGAACAATTTTACCTCTTTTATTTCCCTTTGAGGAAGATGCAGTGTTACAGTTAGAATGTACAGAAACTTGTGGAGTAGCATTGCATACACTCATCTTTTCTTTTCCTTTCTTACTAGGAGCTTGGATCTCTAAGGGTGCACTCATTGTTTTGTGGTCTTTCTCAACTGCTATACACTCACAGTCTCCTTTTTGAATCTGATCTTCTTTTGATTCAGGACTGTTATCAAGGATAGGATCTACAATAGTCATAAACTCATCTAGTGGTTCATTGACAAGTCTATCAGCAACCTCACTCATTGGATGAATGTACTTGTTGTTGTATGGAGGTGGAGTAGCCCTGTATCCTATGCCTTCTTTGGGATTAACCTGAGATTTTACCCTATCTTTAAATTGGACTTCCATTAGGTGTTCCAGCTTTTGATTTACCAACTTAAAGTTACCTAGATCTATGTTAACAGATTCTAGTTTCTTATTAGCCTCTAACACCTTTTGTTCAGTCTCTTCTACCTTTTTATTCAGAGATTCTATTTTCTTATTGAGCTCCTTTTTCTCCCACTCATGATATGTTCTATCATATCCCATTTGAATCTCATTATCCTTATAGTCATTGATCTGTTTTTCAAGATCTTCTATGGCTTGCATATATTCATATCTCCTTTCTTGCATCTTAGCTAGAGTTTTGCACATGCTCTCATTATGATCTCTGTACTTTTTAACCATATTTTTGCATGATTGAGAGCAGAGTTTAGAATTTACCTCAGATGGTAGTTCAGTGGAGGAGACAATTGATGTTTCTGCCATTAGAGCTTGATTTTGAAACTCTTCCTCTGTCTGATCACTCCAGTCAAACACATTGTCTTCTTGAGAGACAAGTGCTGTTGATGATGATGTCTGATTGGGCTGTGAAGTCCTTGATGACTGTTGACCTTGAGATCTACATTCTCTGGCAAAGTGACCAAGTTTATGACATTTATAGCATTAAACTTTTGATTTATCAAAACCTGGTTTGCCTTCTGTTCTGGCTTGAAAGTTGGTCCTTCCAGTTCTTTTAAGAAACCTTTTGGCCCTCATGGTCAACATTGCATATTGCCAGTTTAAATCCATCTCTTCAAGATCATCTGGATGAATTTGTTCTAAATCTTCATCATTTAGAGCAAATAGTCCATCATTGGCAACAAAAGCCTCATAGTGAGCTTCAGCAAAGTTGCCATCACCACCTGAAAAGGAATCACTGCTATTAGATTTATCAGAAGACAGAAGAGCAGTATTATAATTATAAGAAAAGGATTTCTTTTTAGCATCAATCTCAGTCTCAAACACTCTTAGACTGTTATATAGATCATCCAGTTCTATCTCATCAAGAGTGTCTTTTGTTCTCCATTGTGCAGCATAGACTGTCCATTCTTCTCCAAGAGATCTGAGAAACTTTCTGTTGACTTCATCTTGATCCAGATTGACTTTTGCACTTTCCAGTTCACTTATCAGTTTGTTGAACCTGTCAAAAATTTGAGTAAGGTTTTCATTCTTGCCACCAGAAAAGTTCTCATACTGCTGTTTCAAGAGATCCTTTTGATTTCTCTTGGTACTGGCATTACCAGCAAATCTTTTCTCTAAGGCATTCCAAAGAGAATGAGCAGTATAAAACTTTTTGAACTGATGTTGATAAGCATTTGGAATGGCTATTTGTAAAAGTGTAAGTGCTTTCACTTCATTCATTCTAGCCTTCCTTTCAAGTTCAGTTTTAGGAGGAGTTTTGACTGGTTTTGCTTCATCATCAAGTTCTGGATCAACTACAGGAGGGAAATTCAACAGCTTCCCATATGGCATAGTCAATAAATTGGATATGCTGTTGAATCCTGAGTTTCCACATCTCAAACTCAGTGGGCTTGAGCATAGGCACTTTGAGTCCTTGCCCAGATCCACTGCTGCTATTTTCAAATTCCATTGCAAAAGATTAAAAATTTAAAGGAAAGTTTTCGACTTTGAAAAACAAAGAACGACCTGTGGCTCTGATACCACTTGTCAGGATCTAAAACTGAATAACCAAGACTAACTGATTTGAATTTATCAGAGTATAAATCAATAATCTTGCTTTGAATCAAAGTTTAATTAAGAAGTTTGCGGAATAACACTTAATTATTTTAACAAAAACTTTCAGAATCAATAATGAATAAAACACAAGAAGTAGTAAAGACTGTTTGTATTGCTGAATTCAATGATTACAATCACCTCTAATCTGTTTGATTAGACGAAGAACACAGACTGTTCTTAGGGTTTTACAACCTTAGAGGCTTATGAAAACTTAATCAACAAAGCAATTACAGACTCAAATATGCAGAAAACTCCTATACAATAGAATGACCTATTCTATGTATTTATATTGCTTCATTATATGTTTCCTTGACGAACTATGACTTCTCTGATAGTAGATATGCTGGAATCTTTGAGTATATATCTTTTCCTGAAAATCAGCACTTTCTGTTTATGAAACTGTTGAGCAGCTTGAATCACTTGACAGCATGAACCGAGCAGCTCGAGTTGATTTACTCTGGCAGCTTGAACTTTTACACTGGCACTCGAGTTTCTTCAACTAGCAGCATGAACTTTGGATTTACATAAAAACTCTACTAACAGTTTGAGAAGTCTAACTAACAGCTTGAACCTACTTAAACTATTTCCCAACACTTACACAGATATAATTGCCAAAATCATAAGAAAAGAAGGAAGGTCGAGGAAGTTTGAATGCCTTAATCCGAGGATAGGAAAACGAGTAATGGATCATTCTAGAATTGATCCTCTAACTGGGCGTCCATGGATGAAGATACAGTACAGACCAGTGAGATGTCTGAGGAAGGTACCACTCAAGCCTATGCCACAGAACGTCATGAAAAACCTAAACTGGTGGTATGTTGAGAGTGAAACGGGAGAAGCGGTGATGGAAGATTTTGAAGAAAAGGTGATTCTTAGAATCTATGATCCTTTTCACCTGGTAAACTTTTCTAAAGATGACCTTCAAATTCTACATGCTCATAAGATCTCAAGCGACACTCATATGGATGGTGAGGCTAGAAAGTATGAGAATGTAGTTAAAGTGTGTATTGAGCAGGGTTTGTATGCTGGAAGCAGTTTGAATAAATAATAAACAAAGTACTTAATCAAAGGTGTGAATTATTAGAAGCTATCGTCAAGGGGGAGTCTGTTAGTACATCTTGTGTGACGATAGCAGTCTAAGTGATCCAACAGTGTGGTTTAGCAAGTGTTTGATATATATGTTTATATATGTTTGATAATTATTATTGTTTGTGTGTTTGAACTTAATGTAACGTATTACAAGAAGTTCAAACATAAAGATCAAAGATAAAATCAATCATAAGTTAAAAACATAAGTTTCAATACTAAGTTAATTATGTGAAAAAGTAGATTCGAAATGTCTAAGGACTAGGATTCGAATCTAGGTCAGATTCGAATGGGTCAGTTAGACAGATTCGAATGTACTCACTTAGGCAGATTCGAGAGTGTCAGTGGGGACAAACTCGAATGGGCCTTGGGCTGGATTCGAGTTTGGGCTATGACAGACTCGAATTAGCCTCTATAATTACGGATAGACTCGAAATATTATCAGACTTTTTGCAGAATTCGAGTTTGATTAAGCAAAGAGCGATTTCGAGTTTATCATCAGTGTTAGTGTCGTTTCGGAGAGAATCAGTTCGTAGGTGCGTCCGTTGTAGTTCGTGCAGCTTACTGATAGTCTCCGTGTTCCTGGTGAGTGTTGTTACCGTCTACCCGTTAACGAGGATTCCGCACTCGTTGACGGTTCCGCATCTAGATAGATCTGTGTTAGGTAGACCTTACAAGGAACTCGCCTCACCTCCTCCCGCTCCACTCTGACTCAGCTCCCCCTGAAGTTCAGCATGTTGCACAACAGAAAAATCTACTGACTCACTCTCTTTCGGTGCATCGGGATCATTGCCTTCATCATCATCACCCTTTCTCTGCTCTTCAGAATCCCTACAACTTATCTCCCCCTGAGCCTTTAGATTTTGCATTAATTGCTCAATAAGGGCCCTCATTGTGCGGATTTCTGCAGCCGGATCTGCAACAAACGATTTTAGCTCAAGATTCTCTTGTTGAATGTTTCCAGCCAATGTCTTCAACTCTGCATTTTCCTTGTCAATGTTTGCATTATGCGTCTGTATCTTTCCAATGGCTTTAGTGAGCTGAAAGATTTGGAATTGTTGGAAGTCAACCTGGCTTTTGAGCTCAGCAAATCGTTGATTGTCGATTTAGGTGGATGATGTGGATGGAATGGATTGGATGGGTGTCGGTCTGATTGGCGAGGGAATGGATGTTTGAACAGGTGGTGGTGGTGGAATGGATGTTTGTGCTGATGGCTGAGTGGTAGTCAAAACTGGCTTAGAAGCAGAGGCCGATGAAGCTCCCTGCATAAAGCGATTCCGTTTGGCCCTATGCCTAGGTACCAAAGGAGTAGAATCCTCAATCTCAAAATCAGAGTCATCTGCATCAGAATCCCTCGATGCTCGTCTCTTTCCTGCTTCTTCGTCAATCACCACCATCCTTGATCCATATGTGCCTATGCGAATAGACGGATCTTCTGTCGATGTGGTTGGTGCCTCAATCTCTATGTCTTCAACATCTTCTGATTCAGATTCAGAAATTGTCAATGCTTGACCTGCTGCCTCAAGTTCATACTCATCGATCTGCTGAAAAATATCTTCTTTTCCAGTTGGAGGTTCAAAAATATTCCCAACTAGCTCAGATGTAATCTCCTCATTTGCAAGTGGCCCTTGAGCCCATATTTCTTTCAATGTCTCCACCCGCGGATCAGTTACGGGGGCTACACTTGAAGGACCAGCCTCTTCTGGCTCTTGCACCCTACTCACTGAAGGCCTAGAAGCCTGAGTCTGTCGAACTGAAGGTCTTTGCCTACACCTTTGTTGTTGAGGCCTGGGCTGTTGCTGTTGCTGTTGTGGATACTGTGGAATTTGAATTTCCCCGGCCCAGTTGGCACCTTCAGGGGCCTAAAAATATGGATTACCACTGCACCATAAAGTGGTGCCTCCACTGGTCTAGCCAGAGCACCTCTGTGTGCCTGGCAATCTACAAAAATTCTTTTGTCAATCACTGCGACGCTTTGAATATCGTTCAGCTGCGGCAAGTTCGGCAGAAAATGTCGTATCAACATCATCACAAATCTCGGATACAACAAAAATCTTTCTCGTGCCGGAGCTGTTATCTGTTGAACAAACTCTGCAAAGAACATTTTTGAATAGTTGAACCACTGATTGTATACTAGCGCGATCATTCCCGACTGAATCTTGGATACAATATAATCAAATCCTGCTTTCTTCGGAGCAAAGCACACCATGAAAACGTGTGCCAGATATCTCCACTGCCCAATCAGCCCGCTCTTCATATACGAGGACTTAGCCACATCCAGGCTATAACCCATTCTGATGAACGCAGCTTGCCTAATTGCTAAAGGAAAGTCAATCGGTCCATCTTCTTGCTCTGAAGAGCCCAACTGCAATACTCTACGCAACACATCTGCTGAAAACACGAGAGGGTGTCCAGCAATCCTGGTCCTCAATACTGTTGGAGTAACAGTACAATCGACCTGCAGATGGTCCCAAAATTCACGAACATATGGCAGCACAATCTGAACGTTATGTGACAGGGCATACGAAACCCTCGAAGCGGCCAAAAAATCCACCATTTGGCGGAATGCCTGAGCTTCAGGCAACTCACGGTCAGGAGAAATGACCATGTTACGCTTTTGAACAAAAACTCTGTCTGCCATGTCTGCATAATAATGTATAAAATATTAGAATAATCAATATAAACATAAATTTGCTTAAATTCAAATTTGTTTTATTTTGAACTTGTGTAAGTACAAAATCCAACACATATGAATTTCTACAAGATTGATTTAAATTTTAAGCAAATATTTCGAATTTAATGGTAAAGTCGAATAACAAATTCGAAACTACCCTCATTTCGAATTTAATGGCTTCTTCAAGTTTAGTGACAAACTCGAAGCCACGATCAAACTCGAAGCTATGATCAAATTCGAAGATGTCGGTATGTATAACAACAAAAATCAAAGATTTCAACCATTTTAGACTTAGAAAATTACATTTATAAGCCCTAATAGGTTCTAATCAAAGATATCTGTCACTAATTTGATGTTTCATCGGTTCAAACTTTTTTATTGTGAATCACAAAGTTCACACCATTAAAACCTCAAAATCGGTTGATTTTGGCTCAAATTGAGTCTAAAACATCCTAAATCTTGTATAATAATGTTGATTATACCTAGATTTGTGAGTATGCTCGAACACAAATGGACAAAAACTCGACAAATAGTGAAAAACTCGAAGTCGGCAAAGTCGAAGCTTAAACTCGAAATCTCTCTGAATAAAGTCGAAGTGCTAAAATCGAAGGTAGGTGAATAATAAATGTCACTGTTGACCTATTTATACTAACCACCTTCGAGTTTGTGACCTCTTCCGAGTTTACTGCCAAAATCGAAGTCCTTGCCAAATTCGAATATATATTCGATTTTGGCCTAAACTCGAATTTAACTTGAAAATTTTGAAAATCTTTGAATTAAATTCAACTTTTTCAACTTTTCCAACTTTTTCGTGAAACGGAATAAACTATGCAAAATCATTTACCCTAAACACAAGATATTCACGCAGTGTTTATTTTATTCAACTAAGAATGCACCCTCAGTAACTTTTGACCTTTTTCCTAAAATTAAAAATTAAAATCTAAAAATAAAAATGAAGTAAAAAGAAAAATTAAAATAAAAAATAAAATTAAAATTAAAATTAAAATTAAAAATACAAAAAATTAATAAAGGAAAAATAAAATTTTGAACAAAAATTTAAACTTAAACTAATCTACATTAATTTTAAAATTTACAACCTATACTTAATACGAACATAAAATTTTTTTTTTGTGAGTATAGTCAAAGAAAGGTTCAATCAGATTGCGGTGTCAAATACGCACTTTCAGTATTCAAACTTTCACACTCAGGAATTTTTGATTCCTTTTTGATGTTTGTCGTGACACAGATTTCTAGCCGATTGTTGGTATTATTTTCCCTTTAAACATGCTACACTTCGGAATATCCCTTGGCCTTTTTATTTATCTAGAAATTACCTTACGTGACTCACACTTAGACATACTTTTATGATCAAGGCATACACACAATGATTTTAACTTTTTGGTATTGCAAACTTTCTTTAAAAGACAAACATTGGACACAGGTCTGTATTTACATACAACAAAGTGTCTTAGTTTGTCTTAAGGTTTATTTTTAAAGCTAGCAAGACAGCGGTGATAGGTCTGTACCGACGTACAACAAAGCGACTTATCTTGCTAACTCGAGTCAAACCAGAGGCAACAGGTCTGTACTTACGTACAACATTGTTACTTGTTTTGACTCTTAACTCAGTATGATTTTTCTATTTTTCCATTTCTTTAAGATGTATCTGATGTTGCTATACATCCCCAGAAAGTTTGCATACCTCATTTAGAATCAGTGTCTGTATGTCCCTAACATAAAAATTAAGACCAATTGGTCATACATCTAAGTTAGTGACACGTCTGACTTTTTCTTGAATATTTTATTATCTTTGAGACTCTCTATATGTATTATGCCTACCAACATATCAAACATGATAATGTATAACACTTAGAACTTTAGGTGTATTACGTGTGAAAGCTAAACACTTAGAGCTTGTATTAACTGTGCTAATTTTCGTCACTTTGAACCTATGTATCTAAGACTTAACTCATTTTCTGAACTCACGGATCTATCTAGACGCGACACCGTCCAACGAGTGCGGAATCCTCGTTAGCGGCTTGACGGTAAGATCACACGCACGGAACACGGATACTACCATGGCGTTGTACGAACGACTACGAACGAACCGACGAGATGATTCTATCCGAAAACACTCACTGATTGCTGATAAACTGGAGATCGCCTTTGCTTAATTACACTCCGGAATTCTGCAAAAGTCTAATAATTATTCGAGCTAATCCTTAATTTTACTTACCATTTCGAGTTTGTCTTAGGACAAACTCGAACCAGGCCCAAGGCCCATTCGAATTTGTCCACCTGACGAATTCGAAACTGCCTTATAGGCAAATTCGAATTTACACCAAATTCGAATTTGCCTTATGTGTTAAATTCGAATTTACTCTAAATTCGAATTTCACATGTCAAACTTCTATTTGAACTTATGTTTTAACTTATGTTTGAATTTATCTTTGAACTTTATGTTTGAACTTCTTGTAATACGTTACACTAAGTTCACACATACAATCAATCACTATCAAACACATATAAACACATATATCAAATACTAGTCAATATTCAATATTACGTAAGTTGACTTACACAAAATGTCAACTCTACTTAGACTGCTATCGTCACACAAGGTGTACCAACAGACTCCCCCTTGACGACAGCTTCTAACTATTTACATTTTGATTAAGTACCTGGTTTATTTAAAATACTACCTGCATACAATCCCTTTTCTATACACACCTTGACCACCTTTTCTTACTTCTTGCCTTCTGATTTCCAACCTTCATGGTAATAGATAGGTTGTTCATGAAGCTTCTGCAAGTCGCTTTGGGATAGGTTAACAAAATGCAAAGGATCATATACTTTCAAAACTACCTTGTCCTCATGATCTTCCATGACTGCCTCTGCTGATTCGTTGTCAACTTACCACCATTTCAAGTTTGCAAGAACATCTTGTGGCATTGTTCTCAACGGAACTTTCTTCAGGCAACGGACACTCCAAATTCAATATTGGAGATGGCATGATTGATGTTATTATTAATGAAAAACAAAAGAAAAAAGAGAGAAAACCATAAAAAGTTCAAAAAAAGAGAATATTAGAAAATGAGTTAAGTCTTAGATACATAGGTTCAAAGTGACGAAAATTAGCATAGTTGATACAATCTCTAAGTGTTAAACTTTCACACATAATGCACCTAAAACTCTAAGTGAGATACATTATCTAGTTTGATGTGTTGGTAGGCATAATACACAAAGGGAGTCTCAAGGTAAATAAAATATTCAAGAAAAAGTCAGACGTGTCACTAACTTATATGTATGACCAAATGGTCTTAATTTTTATGTTAGAGACATACAGACATTGATTCTAAATGAAGTACGCAAATTTTCTGGGGGATGTATAGCAACATCAGATACATCTTAAAGAAAAGAAAAGAATAGAAAAATCATGATACTGAATTGAGAGTCAAAACAAGTAACTCTGTTCTACGTAAGTACAGACCTGTTTCCTCTGGTTTACCTCGAGTTAGCAAGATAAGTCGATTTGTTGTACGTCGGTACAGACCTGTCACCGCTGTCTTGCTAGCTTTAAAATAAACTTTTAGACAAACTAATACACTGTGTTGTATGTAAATACAGAACTGTGTCCGACGTTTGCCTTTTAAAGAAAATTTACAATACCGAAAAGTTATAATCATTGTGTGTATGCCTTGATCATAAAAGTATGTCCAAGTATGAGACACGTAAGGTAGTTTCTTGATTAATAAAAAGGCTAAGGGATATTCCTGAATGTAACATGTTTAAAGGGAAAATAATACCAACAATCGCCTAGAAATGTGTGTCAGGACAAAGAATTAAAGGAATCAAAAATTTCTAAGTGTGAAAGTAAGATACAGAAAGTGCGTATTTGACACCGCTATCTGATTGAACCTCTCTGTGACTTTCTCGCCAAAATTATTCTATTAAGTATAGGATGTAAATTTTAAAAGTATTTTAGAGTAGTTTAAGGTTAAATTTTATTTTATTTTATTTTACTTTTTTTTAATTTTTAGTTTATTTTTAGTTTATTTTTATTTTTATTTTTATTTTTAGAAAAAGGTCAGAGTTACTGAGGATGCATTTTTAGTTGAATAAACATAAATTACATGAAGATCTATCGCTTTGTGTGAATAATTTTGCAAAGTTTGTGTCGTTGGATGTAAAAGTTGAAATAGTTGGAAAAGTTTGAAAAAGTTGAATTTTATTCGAAGATTTTCAAAATTTTCAATTATGTTCGAATTTAAGACAAACTCGAATTCATTTTCGAATCTATCAGTAAATTCGAAATTAACGCAAGTTCGAAGGTGGTTAGTATTTAAAGGTCAACAGTGCACATTCATTTCCACCTACATTCGACTTTGTTAATTCGAAATAGCACACCAGCGATTTCGAACTTGTCTTTGACTTTGCCGATTTTGATTCTTTCACTATTACTCGAAGTTTTGTCCACTTGTGTTCGAATTTACTTGTTAATCGAGGTATAAACATAAGTGTTATACAAGATTTAGGTAGTCTAGGACTCATTTATTGCAAAAAATCGACCGATTTTGAAGTTTTAAGGTTTTAAACTTAGTGATTCAAAATCACAAGTTTTAACCGGTAAAACTTCAAATAAGTTACATATATCTTTGATTAGAACCTACTAGGACTAGTGAATACAATTTTCTAAGTCTAATGGGGTTTAAATCATGGATTTGTGTTTGAAAGTGACCGAATTCGATTTTGTTCATCATGTTAAAAAGTGGTGCCTCCACTGGTCTAGCAAAGAGCACCTCTGTGTGCTTGGCAATCTGCAAAAATTCTTTTGTCAATCACTGCGACGCTTTGAATATCGTTCAGCTGCGGCAAGTTTGGCAGGAAATGTCGTATCAACATCATCACAAATCTCAGATACAGCAAAAATCTTTCTCGTGCCGGAGCTGTTATCTGATGAACAAACTCTGCAAAGAACATTTCTGAATAGCTGAACCTCTGATTGTATACTAGCGCGATCATTCCCGACTGAATCTTGGATACAATATTATCAAATCCTGCTTTCTTCGGAGCAAAGCACACCATGAAAACGTGTGCCAGATATCTCCACTGCCCAATCAGCCCGCTCTTCATATACGAGGACTTAGCCACATCCAGGCTATAACCCATTCTGATGAACGCAGCTTGCCTAATTGCCAAAGGAAAGTCAATCGGTCCATCTTCTTGCTCTGAAGAGCCCAACTGCAATACTCTAGGCAACACATCTGCTGAAAACACGAGAGGGTGTCCAGCAATCCTGGTCCTCAATACTGTTGGAGTAACAGTACAATCGACCTGCAGATGGTCCCAAAATTCACGAACATATGGCAACACAATCTGAACGTTATGTGACAGGGCATACGAAACCCTCGAAGCGGCCAAAAAATCCACCATTTGGCGGAATGCCTGAGCTTCAGGCAACTCACGGTCAGGAGAAATGACCATGTTATGCTTTTCAACAAAAACTCTGTCTGCCATGTCTGCATAATAATGTATAAAATATTAGAATAATCAATATAAACATAAATTTGCTTAAATTCAAATTTGTTTTATTTTGAATTTGTGTAAGTACAAAATCTAACACATATGAATTTCTACAAGATTGATTTAAATTTTAAGCAAATATTTCGAATTTAATGGTAAAGTCGAATAACAAATTCGAAACTACCCTCATTTCGAATTTAATGGCTTCATCGAGTTTAGTGACAAACTCGAAGCCACGATCAAACTCGAAGCGATGATCAAATTCGAAGATGCCGGTATGTATAACAACAAAAATCCAAGATTTCAACCATTTTAGACCTAAAAAATTACATTCATTAGCCCTGATAGGTTTTAATCAAATATATTTGTCACTAATTTGATGTTTCATCGGTTCAAACTTTGTTATTGTGAATCACAAAGTTCACACCATTAAAACCTCAAAATCGGTTGATTTTGGCTCAAATTGAGTCTAAAACATCCTAAATCTTGTATAATAATGTTGATTATACGTAGATTTGTGAGTATGCTCGAACACAAATGTACAAAAACTCAACAATTAGTGAAAAACTCGAAGTCGACAATGTCGAAGCTTAAACTTGAAATCTCTCTGAATAAAGTCAAAGTGCTTAAATCGAAGGTAGGTGAATAATGAATGTCACTGTTGACCTATTTATACTCACCACTTTCGAGTTTACTGCCAAACTCGAAGTCCTTGCCAAATTCGAATATATATTCGATTTTGGCCTAAACTCTAATTTAACTTGAAAATTTTGAAAATCTTTGAATTAAATTCAACTTTTTCAACTTTTCCAACTTTTTCGTGAAACAGAATAAACTATGCAAAATCATTTACCCTAAACACAAGATATTCACGCAGTGTTTATTTTATTCAACTAAGAATGCACCCTCAGTAACTTTTGACCTTTTTCCTAAAATTAAAAATTAAAAATTAACAATAAAAATGAAGTAAAAAGAAAAATAAAATTAAAAAATAAAAATAAAAATAAAAAATAAAATAAATTAATAAAGGAAAAATAAAATTTTGATCAAAAATCTAAACTTAAACTAATCTACATTAATTTTAAAATTTACAACCTATACTTAATACGAACAGAATAATTTTTTTTTTTGTGAGTATAGTCAAAGAAAGGTTCAATCAGATAGCGGTGTCAAATACGCACTTTCAGTATTCAAACTTTCACACTTAGAAATTTTTAATTCCTTTTTAATGTTTGTCGTGACACATATTTCTAGCCGATTGTTGGTATTATTTTCCCTTTAAACATGTTACACTTCGGAATATCCCTTGGCCTTTTTAATATCTAGAAGTTACCTTACGTGACTCATACTTAGACATACTTTTATGATCAAGGCATACACACAATGATTTTAACTTTTTGGTATTGCAAACTTTCTTTAAAAGGCAAACATCGGACACAGGTCTGTATTTACATACAACAAAATGTCTTAGTTTGTCTTAAGGTTTATTTTTAAAGCTAGCAAGACAACGGTGACAGGTCTGTACCGACGTACAACAAAGCGACTTATCTTGCTAACTCGAGTCAAACCAGAGGCAACAGGTCTGTACTTACGTACAACAGAGTTACTTGTTTTGACTCTTAACTCAGTATGATTTTTCTATTCTTTCCATTTCTTTAAGATCTATCTAATGTTGCTATGCATCCCCAGAAAGTTTGCATACCTCATTTAGAATCAATGTCTTTATGTCTCTAACATAAAAATTAAGACCAATTGGTCATACATCTAAGTTAGTGACACGTCTGACTTTTTCTTGAATATTCTATTAGCCTTGAGACTCCCTATATGTATTATGCCTACCAACATATCAGTTAGTAAATGATAGAATCGTGTAATAGTCTCATCCAGCTTTTCGTTCTTCAAGGCTTTGAAGATCGCGAACTGCTGCTTGAGCATTTCTATTCGATTCTTTCGGACCCTCGGGTTACCTTCACACCGTTTCTCTAATGCATCCCACAGCTCTTTCACTGTCTTCTGATTACGGAAGGTGTGTAATATCTCCTGAGGTAATGACATTCGAATGATAGCTATTTCACGGTTCACAGCTTCATACACCTTTTATCGTCATCCTTCATCTTGGAATAAGGCACAACCTTTTGTCGTCCTTCTGCCTAAGCTGTAGGTGGAATGTACCCTTCATCGATACAAAGCCACATGTGCATATCATTAAACCTTGTGAAGTCGGCAAACCTATCCTTCCACCAGTATTAGTCCTCAAGTTTCATTAACTTCGGTGGTGAATTCACCTTTCCAACCTCGTGATCCATTTCCATAAACCTTTGTAGACTTGCCATTGTTTCAAATATATTTGTATTCAAACTTAATTAATTTAATTCGAAATTAATTTAAATTAATTCTTTCGAATTTGAGTAAATTCGAGTTTAATTAAATTTAAACCTGTTTGGGATTAAATTCGAATTAAGTTTTAAATCCAGCTAAACTCGAAAATAATGACAAAGTCGAAATCCACTAATCTCGAAATCCCAACTAAATTCGAATATCCACTAAACTCGAAATTCCCTAATTCGACTTTAGGGTAAAGTCAACCCAAAGCAATTTCGAACTGGCCAAATTCGAAGCAAACTTTAAGATAACTTGAAAGGATCGTATTTTGGTCAAACTCAAAATTTTAGAAAACCCTAATACTTCCTTACTAAACTCGAGCACCGCAAATTCGAAAAACGGCTAATACTTCGAGTTTTTCAAGTTTTTCAGATTAAATCAATATTTTTACAAGTAAAAATACTGATTTTGGTCAAAAACTTGAACTACAACAAAGTATTTCCTGAAATCTGATTTGATAAGCTCGAAAAACCTCAAAATTCGTGATAATAACCGTCCAAAACGACAAGAAACCTAGGATGTTGCTAATGAACATGAAGAACACCAAGAAACACCCTTTAGGCTCCGATATCACTTGTAAGGTCCTGAACTCACGGATCTATCTAGACGCGACACCGTCCAATGAGTGCAGAATCCTTGTTAGCGGCTTGACGGTAAGATCACACGCACGGAACACGGAGACTACCACGGCGTTGTACGAACGACTACGAACGAACCTACGCGATGACTCTTTCCGAAAACACTCACTGATTGCTGATAAACTCGAGATCGCCTTTGCTTAATTACTCTCCGGAATTCTGCAAAAGTCTAATAATTATTCGAGTTAATTCTTAATTATACTGACCATTTCGAGTTTGTCTTAGGACAAACTCGAACCAGGCTCAAGGCCCATTCGAATTTGTCCACCTGACAAATTCGAAACTGCCTTATAGGCAAATTCGAATTTACACCAAATTCGAATCTGCCTTATGTGATAAATTCGAATTTACTCTAAATTCGAATTTCACATGTCAAACTTCTATTTGAACTTATGTTTTAACTTATGTTTGAATTTATCTTTAAACTTTATGTTTGAACTTCTTGTAATACGTTACACCAAGTTCAAACATACAATCAATCACTATCAAACACATATAAACACATATATCAAATACTAGTCAATATTCAATATTACGTAAGTTGACTTACACAAAATGTCAACTCTACTTAGACTGCTATCGTCACACAAGGTGTACCAACAGTTGTACATCCAGATTCTCGAAATAGAGCATCATTCTGCACTTCCAGCCAGAGAAGTTCTGATGATTTCGCTTTGGAGGTTTTGCCATTGAACCATTGTCATAGTAAGAAGAAGAACTGGCAGCACTGTTGTCCATGGTGGGAAATAGGGAGAAATGAGAGATCTAGAGTTAACACACACTCTAAACTACTTTGATACCAATCGTAGGTCCCAAAAGGTTTTACTAGTATGTTGCTCTAAGCTGTAGAGGGGGGGTGAATACAACTATTTAAAAGTTCAACACACTTTCTCAATGTTTGTATGTATTATCAATAAGTGTTAATTACAAACAAGCTTGAACTGCGGAATGGTTCAAGCTGAGATAACAGATACAACAGATGTTCTACTAATCTAATACACACTCAGACCAGTTACAGTTAATACACTCACAAAGATGAACTTACTAATTACAAGATAGACATATAGACAGCTTGAACAAGAACAGCTTGGACACACTTAACTGTTTTGTTCAGGCAGACTTTGCATGCATGAAAACACACTTCTTTGCATGTTCTGAATATCACACTCTTGGTTATCTCACATTCGTTAGAAGCTTCCTTTTATACTCTCACATAGAATCCCAGTGAAACTTCCTCAAATGACGTAGAGATAGTGGAGTCTCTTTCCAAAAAGACAAAATTACTTTTATGCACGTTCTGACAAAGAAGTATTTGTCTCTATATTGCAGAATCTTTGTCTTTTCCTTTTTGTTTTCGTTGCAGAAGGCATTAATCAAAAAATGAATGTCAACTTTAAACCTTTCATCTTCTGTGATGGCCATTTTGATTTAAGAAATGGTCTCTCACCCATTTCAAATATCCATTTTCTCTTCATGTAACAGAACAGTGTAGGCAGTCTTTGCAGTTTCTGTTTTTTTGATTTTGTCTTAGACTTTGTAAACTGATCTCTTGGTCCAAGACAATACATGAGGACACGGACACATATTCCATAGTGTTTAGCCTATTCACAAAGAACAGAACACTTAGAATTTGTCCAAACTGCTCAACAGGCATGAGCAGCGTAGACAGTTTATGTCCAGGTTGTTCAACAGAATAGAATAGCCTGGACAATTTGACTTAGTTGCAACAAATGCAACTGGGTAAGCAGCTTTGACTAATATTGCAAATCACTTATCAGGTTTCAATAAGGCATTAACATGCCTTAAATTATACCTTCAAGTGCATCAAACAGGTTTGATTAATAATCTCCCCCTAAGATGTATAACTGAGGCCTTTTTATGCCTAACACATATAAGTTAAGTGTATGTGTGGTGTGTTGTAACAAAAACAGAAACAGAAAGTGTATATATATAACATATATATATACATATATATATATATATATATATATATATATATATATATATATATATATATATATATATATATATATATGTATGTATATATATCGGATGTGTGTTGGTGAAATTCATTTTGATGAATCTCGGATGTATTGTAATCTGTGATAGCAACAGTTACAGCAAAAAAAGAAAGCAGTCACAGCAACCATTCCTATTTTCTTTCTTTGTTTTTTTCGGTTATGTGTGTACATAGTGTGTGCGGTGCGTGTATCGACAGTCACAACAACCATTATTATATCCTTTCTTTTATTTTCATAAAGTAAGTATGTGTGTGTAGTGTGTGTGACAGAAACATACCAAATTGGGTAAACATATAATACCGAATCCTTCAAATATGTATATATATATAAGTATTAAAGTGTGAAGTATATGTGCAGTGTGTTTGCTGTGAATAAAACAGAGAAAGCAACCATGTCACTTTTCCTTTTATACACATAGTATATGTGTGTGAAGTGGGTGTGATAGAAACATAAATAGTTATATATATATATATATATATATATATATATATATATATATATATATATATATATATATATATATATATATATATGTATGTGTGTGTGTATATGTGTGTGTGTATATATATATATATATATATATATATATATATATATATATATATATATATATAGGGGTGAGTTCAATGGAAAACCACTATGTACCTGAAAACTGTGGAAACCTACGCATACCGTCCGATTGGGTGCATTTCATTAAAAACCCGGTGGCATCATCGTAAATAAGGTGATGTATCACTGGTGATTTTGAAGCATCACACGGGATTTTGATGCATCACGCGGGGAATTTGATGCATTAGTGGCGGTGCAGTACAGTTTTCACAAGTTTTCAGGTGCATGGTGGTTTTCTATTGAACCCCTATATATATATATATATATATATATATATATATATATATATATATATATATATAATATATATAATATATATGTGGTGTGTGTGTGTGTGTGTGTGGTGTGTGGTGTGTGTGTTTAGTGTGTGAGTGTGCCACATTATATATATATATATATTTATATATATATATATATATATATATATATATATATATATATATATGTATATATATATATATATATATATAAGGAGTAATTGTGTGTGTATGCAAAAAGTATAAGCAACCCATGTGCAGCTTTTGTTTTATATATATATATACACATATAAAATCAAGTTAAAGAAAAAGATTAAACATGTGTATATAAGTGTGATTAGTGAAATAAATAAACATCAAAGCACACACTTATGATCAAAATATAAGTACATATTATATCATATTAAAATAAAGAGATTATGATATAAATATATCATTAACATGTGAAATATGTGAATTTGCGTACATAAGCCATTAAAACATGTTATTACTCTTATGTCATCATTTAATGAGATGTTCATATATGTCTTAATGTGGATTCAAAAGTGCAAATAAAAGCTTAAATGACTTAATAAAAAGTCACACATGTCCATGAAAAAGGACATAAAATCTTATAAGTTATCAGAATCATGTCAATTAAATTTTAAAACTAACGTTCTTGCAAATGATAAACTCTGGACATGTTCTGTATTATCTGAACAAAGTAATAATGTTTAAAAAGTTATTGAAAGTGGGTTAGAGTTTGTAAAGCCAAGCAAAGTCCAGAATGTCAAAGTTTAAAGTGAAATCCTGAGATAACTCAGGTGGCGGAATAATCCACCTGATAAAGTAAAAGTCTACAGCACAGCCTAATTCAGTAAAATCTGTGAGTTATAGATATTCAGTTTTACATGTTTGATACCAGTTGAGACATATTGTTGTTGGTAGTTTATTTTGGCATCCATTTTTTCTCAGCTGGATTGTGACCTGTGCTCACCATGGTTCGATGATGCCCTGTGGATCATTATAGCTGTAGGTCCCGAGAGGTTCCCAAAGTATATAGTTATAAGCTGTAGAGGGGGGGTGAATACAGCAATTTAAAAACTACACACTCTTTTCTCAATGTTTGTATGTATTATCAACAATTTGTTAATTACAAGCAAGCTTGAATGTGGAATAGTTCAAGCTGAGATGACAGATACAACAGTATGTTCACTAGTCTAAGACAAACTCAAACTAGATTACAATGAATACACTCACTAAGACGCACTCACTGTGTTTACAAGACTTAAAGGAACGGCTTATGTAAAACAGCTTAGACACACAGATGCTGGTTTACACAGAAGACTTGCATGCATGAAAATCACACTTGCACGTTCACTCTTGGTTTAAGCACTTAGCTTTCTTCACACTTCTTTCTGACCTTAGAAGCTTCCTTTTATACTCACTTAGAGGATCTAAGAGAAACATCTTCATTGGACGGAATGAAAAAGGAGAAGTTTTGTTGAAAAGACAACATAACCTTTTCTGCACTTTTCTGAAAAGCAGACTTGTCTTCACATGTGCAGAACTTTTGTCTTTTTTACTTTGTCTACTGTTGCATTGCCTTTAACTAATTTAGGAATGTCAACTTTGCGTCTTTCTTCCTTGTAAAGGCCTATTTTGATATAAGAAAAAGGTCTGTCACCCTTTTTCAAATAACCTTTTGTCTTCATGTTACAGAACAGCTTGGGCAGGCTGAGCAGTTCTGTTTTCCACTTTGTCTTCGACTTTGTAAACTGATCTTGTAGTCAAAAAACAATACATGAAGACTTGGAAACATATTCCATAAAGTGTTTAGCCTGTTCACAAAGAACAGGTTCTGTTCACAAAGAACAGAACACTTTAAAAATGCCCAAGCTGCTCAACAGTGTAGAGCAGCGTAGACAGTTTATGTCCAGCCTGTTCAGCAGACAGAGCAGCTTGGACAAATCGTCTTAGTTGCAACACATGCAACATATAGAACAGCTTTAGACTGATATTGCAAATCATTTTCAGGTCTCAATAAGGCATATAACAGGCCTTAAATTCAACCTTCAAATGCATCAACAGGTTTGATTAAAAATCTCCCTCTCAGATGTAGAATAGGTTTGACTGAGGCCTTTTTATGCCTAACAATCTCCCCCTATTTGCAATAACCAGTCCAAGCTGGACTTATCAAAAATCACTATATATTTTTACAGTACATTTTGCTGAATTGAAATTACAACATTACAGTAAAGTAAAAGATCAGTTTATATATACACTGATTCTTGATTACACTAGAACAACACATGTTCTTACAAGAGTACAACTAATGTACTAATGTATTTTACAACTAATGTAAAAGCAAAAATTACAACTTATGTAATAATGTACAACTAATGTACAAGATGTTTGGACTGTTTGAGTTGGGAGCAGAAAACGGTAAGCCTGTCCAACTGATGGACAACTTCCATTCTTCACCTACCTAGATGGCAGGTGGACTTCATTAGACAGGAGGTGGCATCCCTTCTTTGAATCTTCTTTCAAGTTCTTCCCTTGTTTCTTCCATTTCTTCAATTTCAGCTCTGAAAAACATAAAGTTAGAATCTTGAAGTTCACCTCTGTCATAAAAACCTTTCAGCTCATCCCAGATGGCTGCTCTCCATAAGCTGGACTGTCTGAAGGAGGTGGCAATCCTGAAGGCTGCAAGCTGCTTAAGACCAACTTTGTGTAGGTCTGAAGCTCTTTGAAAACATTTCTTCTGAGATAAGGGATCTACAAAAAATGCCCCTAACTCAGGCTCTTCAATTACTTTGCCATCTTCAAATTCAACTCCTTCAGGCAGGCTGTGGTCAACTCCTTCAATTTCCACAGCATAATCTCCTTGTTCAATCATAATAAGGAGTTCTTCCAGCTCTGTATCCTTCTTTGTCCTTCTGGCCTTTATTTTGGGGTATGTCACAGAGACACCCTCTCTTACTTCTTTTGGAATCAGGCCCAGCTCACTTACTCTCTCCATCAGCTTCTTGATGTATGCCCTGATAGTCCTAGACGTTTCTGACTTAGACTGGCTCAGGGCAACTGCCAGTTCCACCCATTCCCTGTATCCCATCTGTGCAACATCAGTGTGATCGTAGGATTCCATTTCAGGGCCTGTTGCACCCATCCTGGTGATCTGAAGTTTCCACTGTGTGCCTTTTCTTGAAATGGGAACAGCTTTGACAATCGCTTCCTTGGCAAGCCTTCTAGTAGCAACATCATGAAATTTCTTTCTAGCCAAGTTGTCAAAGTGGAATTTGGCTCTGGCAGAGGGTACTGTTGATTTGGTCACAGAGACCTGAGTACCTTTCTCTACTTCCTTCTCTTTTTCTCCTGCTGATTTCCTGGCAGCTTCCATTATTTTCTTTTGCACCTCCAAGATAGACATTTTAATTTTCTTTGCTTCTTGGAGGGCAAAGGACTTAGCAGCTTTGGCAGATTCTTCTTCTTTTCTTAATTCCTCCAGAGCTTGAAGCTGTTCTTCCCTAAACTCAAAGTATTTGTGCATAGGGAGGCCCATCTCTTTGGCTCTGGCCTTGTGAAATTGCATTTCTGCCTGTTTCTGCTGCATAGGATCCTCAGCTACCTTTTCTTTTCCTTTAGCTGCTGCTTTAGTGATAGCAGCTTCAGGAATTTCTTCTTCTTCTTCTTCTGATAAAATAAGGTGCCTCCTTTTGCTGCTAGGCCTGTCCTCAGGAATGATTTCCTCCCCCTTAGACTGAGCAGGGCTTGAAGAGACAGCCTGAGTAGGCATAGCAGCTTGAGAAGCACCTTCAGCTGCACCTGTTTCAAAAATCTCTGCTGCCTGACCAGTGTGAGTTGCAGACACTGGTATCTCCTTAGGAGAAGAAGTTTTCTCCCCCTTAGACTTAGTCTTCGAGGCAGATGACTTCTCCCCCTTTGAAGGAGATGAAGCAGCGACTTCAACACCTGGTCTTCCTGAAGACACAGAGTCAGCAGGCTTGCCAGCAGGTTTAGAGGGTTTAGGACCAACAAGGCTGTTCACTAAGTAAGCCAAGTTATCCTTCACCTCACTAAGTTGGGAAAGACAGGTCTGAAGAGAAGATGTATGGGAATCAGCAAGAGTGGTCAGCTTAATAATGTTTTCTCTATCAGAAGCTGTGAACAACAGGCTTTGAAGCTGTGCAAGATGGACTTCAAGAGTATCTTGCACATCAGCAAGGTCTGAGGACACAGTATTTGATAGAGAGCCAATAAGAGTGTTCAGGCTGGCCAATGTGGTAGGAAGGGTAGTGTTGCAAGAAGTGAGGAGAGATGACAGCTGTTGAGAAATGGCTGCCATAGAGGACACAGAGTCCTGCTGTAAGGAGAGGATAGAGGAGAGAGAGAGTTGGATACAGTTTGCAGTTGTGCAGTGAGTGCAATCAGCTGTGGAGAGTTGTCAGTTTGAGGAGTGACTGGGAAGGATTCTTTGAACATATCAAAGAAGCCTTTGAGCTGCTCAGACACAGAGTCTGAGATGATGGATGGTAGGGAGTGCATGGTGTTTTCCAAAGAACCAACTTTGTTGGTCAGCAAAGAAAGCTGATCCTTCAAAGGCAGGTCTTTGGGAGATGGTGGTGTATGGGTGGATTGTTTGGAGTGGGTAGAGGGAGACGATGATGATGAGGCTGGTGTATGAGGATGTGATTGAGAGGGAAGAGGGACTTGGGATAGAAGCTCCATAGCCTGGGCAAAAGTAAGATGGCCCAGGTTAGAGGGATCAAGAGGTCCTTCAGCAGCGGCTGTAGCTGCATCACCAGGAGAAGGGGATGATGTTTGGGGCCTTTCAGATGCTGCTTGTGTTGCAACACCCTCATGAAGACCAGTGGTGGTTCCCTCTGCAGTGCCTTGGTCTAAAGGCACCTCATCATTGGGAGATGGGATATGCATTTCAACATCAGCAGTGGTGAAACCTGCTGATGGAATTTGCATTGAGGGAGCAGCCTCACCAGAGGGATGGTATGATCATTGAGGTTCATCAGCTTGGGTTGTTGGTCCCTCAGCAGCTGTTTGGTGTTGAACAGCTGAATCATGGGGAACAGAAGTTTGAGGCTGAGCTGCTGATTGGTCTATATCAGCAGCGTGGGCACCTCGTGCAGACTCAGGGTGTGAGGAGATTTGAGTGGGGGACAGTGTGGAGACAGTATGGAGTGGAGAGGACTCCTGTCTTTCAATATCCTCAGCCTGTTGGGAGGCTGGGATAGTTGATGTGGGTATCTCCATTTGTACAACTGGTTCCTGTTGGGAGGAACCAGAGGGTCTAGGCTGACTCAAGGGTGACTCAGATTGGAGTGAAGCAGG
>JAANYP010009339.1:0-83292 GCA_020465985.1 Centrapalus pauciflorus | reverse complement strand
TGAGGCAACGACGTTGGGTGGAACTTCTTAGCAACTATGACTGCGAGATTCGCTACCATCCAGGAAAAGCAAATGTCGTAGCTGACGCCCTAAGCCGAAAGGAACGGGTTAAGCCATTGAGAGTCCGAGCTTTGGTCATGACTATACAGTCAAACCTAAACCCTCAAGTCCGAGAGGCACAAGAAGAGGCAGTCAAGGAGGATAATCTGCTGAATGAAGCATTGAGAGGCATGGATAAGCAGTTTGAAATTAAGTCAGATGGATGACGATACTTCATGGGCAGAATTTGGTTACCGAAGTTTGGAGGCGTAAGGAAACTGGTCATGGATGAAGGGCACAAAACAAGATATGCTATTATGCTATTCATCCAGGGTCGGACAAGATGTATCACGATTTGAAGGGATCATACTGGTGGCCAAACATGAAGGCTGACATTGCTACTTATGTCAGCAAGTGCTTAACATGTTTAAAAGTTAAGGCTGAGCATCAAAGGCCGTCAGGATTGCTAGTCCAGCCAGAGATACCCCAATGGAAGTGGGAAAATATCACCATGGATTTTATCACTAAGTTGCCAAAGACTTCTGGAGGTTATGACACCATCTGGGTGATCGTGGATCGGCTGACCAAGACCGCACACTTCCTGCCAATCAAGGAGACTGACAAGATGGATAAGTTAACACGAACCTATCTTAAGGAGGTCGTCTCAAGGCATGGGGTGCCAGTATCCATTATATCAGACAGAGACAGCCGATTTACGTCAAGGTTCTGGCAATCATTGCAAGAAGCACTAGGAACGCGTCTGGATATGAGTACAGCCTATCACCCGCAAACGGACGGTCAAAGTGAAAGAACGATTCAAACATTGGAAGATATGCTAAGGGCATGTGTCATCGACTTTGGAAAAAGTTGGGACAGACACCTGCCATTAGTTGAGTTTTCTTATAACAACAGTTATCACTCGAGCATAAAGACTGCCCCATTCGAGGCACTCTATGGACGAAAGTGTCGATCACCTCTTTGTTGGGCCGAAGTAGGGGATAGTCAGATTACTGGACCTGAGATCATCCAGGAAACTACAGAGAAGATAGCCCAGATTCGGAACCGATTGAAGATTGCGCGGGATCGACAGAAGAGTTATGCAGACATCCGACGGAAGGATTTGGAATTCCAAGAGGGAGATCAAGTGATGCTGAAAGTCTCACCTTGGAAAGGCGTAATCCGTTTTGGAAAACGAGGAAAACTCAATCCTCGTTATATCGGACCATTCAAAATCACCAGAAGAATTGGCCCGGTAGCTTACCGACTCGATCTACCCCCAGAGCTTAGTAACGTTCATAATACCTTCCACGTATCCAATCTTAAGAAATGTCTGGCGGATGAATCACTCGTGATACCCATGGACGAGCTGGAGATAGACGATAAGTTGAATTTCATTGAGCAACCGGTGGAAATAATGGACCGAGAAGTCAAGAAACTCAAGCACAGTCGAATTCCAATAATAAAGGTCCGATGGAACTCTAAACGAGGTCCTGAGTTTACTTGGGAACGCGAAGATCAATTCCGAGAGAAGTACCCCCAGCTGTTCTCAAAAGTCCAAGCAGAGGAGAACACGAGCTAATTTCGGGACGAAATTCCTTCAACAGGGAGAGACTGTAACAACTGGCCTAAAAATAAGGTATGAAACTCAAATATTAAACTAATATAAAACTCGAATAATGAAGTAATAAAACTCGAATGAAATTATATGAATCTCGAATCATATAATCAATAAACTCGAATGGTGTTGTATGAATCTCGATGAAAGAAGTAATAAACTCGAATAATGATATAATGAAACTCGATTAGTAAAGATCTAGACTCGAATAACACTTTGATGAAACTCGAATAAAGAAACAATTTTCTCGGATGATGCAGTATAAAACTCGAACAATGAAGATACAAATCTCGATTTCTAAGGGATGAAACTCGAATAAAGAAACATAAATCTCGAATAAAACTACATAAAACTCGAACAGTTAAACAAAGAAACTCGATTAAAGAAGCAAGAAACTCGGGCGATGTTGTATAAAACTCGACTAAAGCTATATGAAACTCGAATGACAAGGGCATAAAACTCGATCAAAGTGTGATAAAACTCGGGTATAATGATATAAAACTCGATTGACACTGCAACAAATTCGATTCACACTTGAATCGAGTTTAACATTCCAGAAAAATTTTCTAAGTATGTATATATATATATATATATGCAGTAATAATAAATGCTGCCACCTCTTTTGCACGCCTTTTGTACTTTTATTGATATAAAAATTTGAAAACCCATACTACTTATCACTCTAAAAAGTAAGTTGTCCTTTAAAGGACAACTAGCTTGTACTTTTGTATTATTTTAATAATAAAATCCATGCAACATACAATCATGAAATCGGCCACACTTATTTTGTCCAACACTCAACCGAAAACACCTTTTCTTTTCATCATTTCACTAAATATTAATTAGTTTATCATTATTTTAATAACCGATTTTCTTCTATAAATAGAAGACAAACCCATTTTCAAAAATCACACCAACACACATATTCTCTCAAGAAAGTAAATCGGCCAACCACATTCAAAAATTCAAGTGTTCCTCAACTTTTGTAAGTTTTTCTTATTCACTTTATTTTCCACCTTAAAAATTTATAAAAACATGAAAAATTAAATATATTTACTAAAAATATAATATTTTTCATTTACAACTCGGTTCTCATAATACTCGTGAAATTTTCCATGCAAAATATATGAATACCCTTTCATAATGATGCACATGCTCGTATATATATATATATATATATATATATATATATATATATATATATATATATATATATATATATATATATATATATATATATATGCATTTTCGTATGTATATAAATACATATGTACATACGTATGCATGCATGCATCAAAATGTCCTTGGAAATAAACTACTTAAAATCATTTTCGTAAATCGGAATTAATACAACAAATTATATTTTTTTTAAATAAATTACTTGAACATAACTGCAAATCAGTATCAACATATAAAATCCTACGAAATTATGTATACATCACCCCCAAGTACATAAAATATTCAAACACGTATTATGATGATATTGACCCGAACTCGTAAAAATATTAGGACGAGTCTCAACCATTCAAACAAGTGTTCAACTCAGATCCAAAAACATCATCAAAAATCAACAAGGTGAGTCTTCATAGTCCCATTTTTCACATTATTATGTTTTGGGATGAAATACATGCTTCGTTTTTATATGGACACAAAAACTTCTCGATTTATTATGTATTACATATGTGATCTCCGCCCTTATATCATGAAATCGTTAGTTGCATTTGTTTGCAAGCGCGAATATATTGTGGATAGATCTATTGGGAGTCATGTCCCCCACTCGGGTTAGTGGTTTAGCTAACTGCGGGTGCATATATATTCAACACACGGTATTACGTATGGGAATACTGCTCGGGGCAAACTCATTCTAATTAAGCTTCGGTGACATGATGGTTTATGTAATACATCTCATGGAATTTATGATTTTATAAATTCAACGCATCTGATAATGTCCATACAACTGGTCTTTTCGTGTAAACCTATGAACTCACCAACAAATTTTGTTGACGTATTTTAGCATGTATTTTCAGGTAATTAAGGCAAGTGTGCCTTCGGATACACCAACTTTCAAGCTTCCGCATTTCATGGAGTCGCATGCATATTTCGAAACTAACGGAGATTTGACTGCATTATTTTTGGACGCATTAATTATGTATCAGAATCTCTGTATTACGCGAACTTCATTTCTTACATTTTGTAAAACATTATTACATTCTTAAATTATAATGATGTAATATTTCGAAAACGTCCATATAGTGGTCGTTCGTTATAATTATGGTTATGCTTCCGCACTCGTCGCGTCTCGCTGCCAACCAAGGTAGCAGGGTGTGACATTGTTGTTGTTTTTTAATCAGTTAATTATTTATTTATTTATAATATCTATCACGTGTACTATTGCATCGATTTTCTTTTTTCTTTTTTTTATTTTCTTTATTATTATTATCATTATTATTTTGGGTACTTTATTACCGTGGGTTTCACTGTCGGTTTGTATTTATCGAATCATATGTTTCATATTTGTAGCAAAATTCTCGCATGGATTATAGTGCAATATTTTAGGATGCTTAATCAGTATTCATGAGATCATCTGATTCTTGACACATTTTTAACGTTTGTGTGTGGTCACTCGTTTTAATTTTCATACCATTAATTTGGAACTTGCCTCATCATGATGTTATCTTGTTACTCCAAATTGCTAAACTTATAGTTCACGCAACCCAAATTTCTTAGTAAGAACTCCGTTACACTAATTAGGTTTGCACCAATTCAGATTCACCTTTAATTTATATTATTCATGTTGTTACACGTTCTTCAGTTACGACAAGTTAATTGCTCAATTCTGTCACCGTTCATTATATATTTATTGCTTATTTCGTGGTACAATTTAATTTATTTCTTGCAATTTACAATGGTCTTTTTTTTTGTCATCACGATTTTGTTGTAATTTATCTTACTTTTATCATAAGGTATCTTAATGTTATTATTGTAATCTCATATTTATATCATTCGACCGCATGGAATTTCGATCTACATTCATGAATGACGATTCTCCTCGTTATCTAGTGACCACATCCATTCTTTACAAAATCATTTTATAACTCTTATAAATTTTCAGTTCAAAAACCAATCTTGGGATGTTTTATATGTGTCTCTATAATTCATATTAGTTTTCTATTATAAACGCATGTTTCGTATGATGACTTGTTTGTTTCACATAAAACTTATACTTCTTCTGATATCCTTATCTTATTGGTACTAATTGATTATCTTTTATTTATATTTCTCGTTTTCTCATATATTTGGTGTCTATTTCACTATATTTATTTTATCACGGCCAAGCCTATTTACGAGTTGGTCACCATTATTTTAAGAATTCTTTTTGATAGTTATTTTATGTTAGGCTTGGCATACATAATATTTGGTTAATCCACTAACTGTATAAAATTTTAAAACAAAATTTTATTTATATATTCATTTTACGTGTATTACATTATCCTGTTTATATCATTAATGATCACTTCTTCACATAGTTATTTATTTCTGCTCATAGCTTATTTGTTATTCACTTACGCTATTTCATCTCCCTCCATAATTATATTCGACTCCAGTTAGTCTAAATTGTGTGTTAAGTTGTCTCACACTCCTCGTATCAAGACACCTCATTATAGTTTCATACTATTAACCTCTCATTTATTTTGTAACGTTCCTTTATAATGCTAAACTTATTTCATTATAATTCACTTTTATAGATATTTGTTCGCATTTTCATTAAGTATAATACCTTATATTAGTAATTCAACTTTTTTTTTTTCATTCAGCTTCAATCTGTATCCTACTCGTAAGGCGTTTCAGGTTTCTTTATTAATCCAAATAAAGTTTGTTTATCATTTCGTCAAAGTCAATATATTGATTAGTTTATGATTAGCACTCGAGTCAGAATCACATAATTTACGTCTTGACACATAGTGTTGAAACTCTAATAATACCTCCATCTACTTATGGTTTTATCTTCATAAGTTTATTTCTGATTCATAGGATTCACAGTCGTCATTCTCTTTCATTGGGTTATAATAGCTAAATGATTAAGATTCATTAATAATAAGGTTTATATCATTGGTACTACATCTGGTTCTCGATGCTGATTAGTGAATACTCATTATGTTAGATTTAATGACATTACTACTTATATTAGCTTCTCACATTGTAACTAATATTGTGTCACTTTCCCGTTTGATTCACCATGCAACTTCTTTTTATAAAATTGTCACAAGGTTAATCATTTAGTGAGTTTGTCAGATTTCCTTAATTGCGCACAATACAGATACCAAGAAAAATGAGTATCACCGTCTAAAGGCAGTATCACAACAACATAAAACAAACGTTCTGCCTGCAGGCATTAAAAAATAGAAATCTCAAATAAGACTACAATAAATTACTTGACTTGCACATGGTGCGAAAACAATTTCGTGATGAACGAGTACAAAATCAATCGTACACGTTGCGTGAATAGACACTGACACGAAAGCATTCTCTTGTCTATCAGTTGTATCACACGCAGTAATACCGATAGCACGATAATGCAGGGTCACGAGATCATGACAGGAAATCAAATGGAAGTAAGGAAAGAATACACTGATAGTGACAGGATGTAAGTAACCATGAAACAATAGAAGACGAGTCAAAACTTTGCAGAATTGGCATCATGTATGCGCGGCACTTAAAATAATTTGACAACTCTCCCTTTTCTTTTCTTTTTTTTTTTTCAAGCCAAAGTCAATTCATATCAATTTTGGACACAAGATTTATTATTCCTTTTCTTGATTATCGATTCTTACATGTGTACAAGTTGTATATTCATCTCGATCGTTGACTCATGTAAATAGTTGTCATATCTCTTTGTAATACTTATTTAGCTTTAGTTAATCTAGATATGGTTACAAACAGAGTTACTCAGTCACGAACCGGGTGTTAAAATTTATTTTCATAAAAATAGTTACACGACACAAAGGTCGATAATCAATTGGTGTCTCCATCTCTACCTTGATTGAACTGTACACCGTTTTCAGCAAAATGTTATTAGTTGCAAAACTTGGTAAAATCTAATGATATTTGACGTCTTGTAGACATAGTTTAACTTTTATTATTATCCATGACTCAACATTTGTAACAATAAGTTTTCAATTAATTTATTCATACTTGCATATTTATCATTATCGATTCAAGTTATTATTATTTCATTTCGGTGGTTAATAAGGATGTAATTATAGTTATAAGCACATATATCCTATCAAACCCTCACCCAAAATCCTATAGATTCCTAAAAGGCATTATCTCGTAAAAATCATAACTTAATCTAGTAGTGATCACGCAATCCTACGGTTTAAGACTAAGCACCTAAGAGTACTTAATTCACTTAAACCATTGCTCTGATACCATATTGAAAGGACCGAATAATTTCGAAACTAAATTCCACCAATCACAAGCAATATACCTCAGAAATACGGGATAATTCAAAATTTTCTAAGCTCATACATCAGTAAATATAGTCAACCTTGTAATATAATAAATTACATCAATCAGAGTACGCTAAATAAGTTTAAGTGTACATGTCAATACATCTAGGGTTCTACCCGACCCTCAAAAGGCAATACAATACATCTAGGGTTCTACCCGACCCTCAAAAGGCAATACAACGGAATGCTAGCAACTCAATCAACAGAATCAACAGTCTCAAACTGAAGCCTTACCCTTAATTGCTCCACCTGAAATAATAAGTCCCCACAACCGGGGTAAGCTGTCGCCCAGAGAGTAACAAGATTTAAAAGCACAAAAGTATATATGTAAATATGCATGAATAGAAACAAAGCATGAGTTCAATAATTTCCTACGCGCCCCTCATCCGAGCTGACGCCACACCCCTCATCCGAGCTGGTGCTGGTTAAACCGTACAACCCCTCATCCGAGCTGGCGCCGGTTTAACCAAAAACTTGGGGGCTAACCGACCCGGCCTACACACAGAAGCGTCGGCGCCCAAATCCACATCGTATAGTACAAGTATGCATACAGGGCATTCGCGCTTACACATATGCATAGATTTTTAACAGAAAGGTAGGGTAAATATATCATGTGTTCGGCATAATCATGAAAATGATAATAACATGACAGGGTGATACAAATGAAGCGAATATAACAAATATGCATAAACACATATAACTATTAATGCAGATAAATCTGTTACTCACAATGCCTGCGATTCTGGCTCTTCAATACATTAACGATCACTGCCTCACCATGATGACCACTGCTAGCCAAAAGCCTCTAAAAATCAATTATAACCCTGATATCAAAATATTTTATCTAAGTCAACCCATCGGTCAACCATGACTTTCAACTCATCAATTAGTTGGTATTAGAGTACATTGCCCGAGTTCTTTTTTTTTTTTTAATGAGAACTTTCCGCTAATTATATTTATAAATTATATGCCCTGAGCCTGTAAAACGTTTATCCAATATTGCTTTAAGATTTTAATTTTGATTTCGTTGACGAAATTCTTCGAATATCTTTCTCCACATTTGTTTTATATAATTACATGAATAATTTTATAATCATTTAATTACTTTAGCGTTACTAATGAGATTAAATTTATTAAACTAAACTAATTAATAAACAGTTGGATAAACTACTATATATATATATATATATATATATATATATATATATATATATATATATATATATATATATATATATATATATACACACACACACACACACAAAGATTACCATTTAAATAATAAAACTAAATAAATAAATGTATTTTACCCCCACTTAACCTATTTACGTGAGTTTTTGCAACCATTAACTTCATGGATCAAATATTAATTATATCAATTCTTAATGAGTTAAATGACCCACATCTAAATAATTAGATAGAATTGCATGAAAGGAGTGTTAAGACCGTCAAGCATAAGAAATAAATAAACTTGGGGTTGCTCGCATAAGAGAAAAGAAGAGAAAGTTAACGGTTGGTCTAGCCAACTTACTGTTGGCGCCGACCACCCCCATCCGGCCACCTTTCATGTTAGCAAGCTACCCCATTTTCTGTTTCTTATGATTATTTTGATTTATGAGAGTCTATTAAAAAAAGAACCCACTACATTTCTCAAACTTTCATTAATCTCCATGAAGAAATTTCTTGAAGATGGTGATGGTTAAGCTTATTTTTGGATTGCTATAATGGTTATAACTTCATTTTAATGGTTCTATGATTACCGGCGATTTGTAAACGGAATGGAACGACATTTACCTCAAGGATGACGATACATTGATGATGAAGTTGATCATAGATTCATAACACGACACTTCCAAACTCCATAGCTTTCTTCAAGAATTTTAGAGTGTAATGTTTACTGGTTTCATCTTTTTGGAGGAAAGAAATTTAAAAGCAAAATAACTCTATTAATGGTTAAGTCAAAGTTGTAGGGTGGAGAGAAAGGAAAGGTGATACACAGAAAGGGAAGGGAGTTGAACTGAAGATAATTAATGAGAAAATAAATAAATAAATAAATAAAAAGAAAGAATTGACCGTCACGTGGATAAAGAGTGTAGGTTGCTCCAAATCTTTCAATTTTTTTTTTTGAACTCTAAGTTTTATCCCTATTTGGTTTGCTTTGAAATTCCTGATTTTATTTCCAAGGTTTTATTTTATTTTATTTTTTTTTCACTATGATTAAATAACTCGTAAGTTCTAGTATTTAAATAATTATCAAAAAATACGGACGTTACAATCTCTATCTCGTTGGATTGATCTCGTCCTCGAGATCATGAAGTCTGAAATAAGTTCGTTTGCTTCGCCATCAATTCTGCTCTATGTTTAGACCATTTAACTAGTATAGTTACAAAACATTTATTATCACAGTAAATAAGTATTTGATATTTTGGGAAGTTACACGTGATCCCTATAATATCAAGTTAAACATGCATGAAACATTTTACATCAAAAGAAATTAATCCTAAATTTCAAACATATATGTGTGTGTATAAATATTCGGTAATTCGGTTTGGTTTGGTCTACTATCGGCTAGACCAGAAATCAATGCAAAAACTTAGTTTTGTAATTATATAACCAAAAGTTAAATTTGGTTTGGTTTTTGGTTTCCTCGTTCCAGGAGCAAAAACAGCCCACTCTTGCCCCTCCGAAATCTACCATTTTGAACACATCAGCGACATATCAGTTTTTCTCTATCCATCATTTCCATTCTAATTTTTTTGAAAAATATCCATCATTCTAATATTTTTATCCCAATACTCATCACCTAATTAGTTTTTAAAGAGATAAATAGAGAAGAGATGAAGAGAGATAGAAAATCCAAGCGGAGATGGAACCATTTTGCAGGGAAAACTCAGTGGGGCCACTAGTGGAGGGGTTGTGTTCCCGCTAGGAAAAGTTGATTTTGGTGACGCTCACCATCGACTTTAGTATACCGCCCCCTTAAGCATCTACAGAATTCTCACATATGCTTTTTTGTTTTTTACCTAAAGTTTTTAACATGCTTATTTTGTTTACTTTTTATCATTATCAGTATCAATGTTTATATTTTTTAACATTTATATAGTCGGTATGACTTAATAAAACCTCATATATCATGTTATCACAACTTTTCTATTATTAAAAATAACAACTTTTACCAATAACGGTAACAAATTAAAATTTTAACCAAAATATAAAAAGCACATTAGATACACATACACAGAGCATAAACAAATCTAAAAATTCAAGTATTGAACATTAAGGAAATCAAACACAAAAAGCATGATGAGTAGATTCAAAGAAGAGATTCATAAATCAAAGTTCAATACATAAACTCTCTATCTAAATCGTAAGAAGACATACACACAACTGTAAACAAATTCTAAAATTAAAACTTAAGCGATAACAGAAGCATAAATCAAATCATAAAGAAATAATCAAGATCAAACATGAAATTAAGAAGTAATTGTAACAACCCAAGCCCACCTGGACAGGATATTGTCCGCATTGGTCACCCCAACACGGTGGCTCACGGTTTTGTTTTCATCCTAAAATGCGTCCTGTTGGGAGAGAGTTATCTCACCCTTATAAATGTATCTAGATTTCTTTCACGCACCAATGTGGGATGTCACAGTAATCTTGATTTGATTTGTTCGCCAAGAGCATTCGAGGTCTGATTTGTTCATTGAGTGCATTCTAAACCTGAATAGTGGTTCAACAAAGAATGATAATTGCGATGGTTCATCTCGTGTGCTTCCAATTCAAGACTGAGGTTGAGCTTTGTTCCAAATCAAACCCTAACCCTTTTGTTCATCTTTCAAGCTTCGTTTCCTCAGATTTCCCTATGAAACCAGATGGAGCATCGTTCGTTCCTTTTGATTTCCCTTTGTTTTTGTTATTTCAAATCTAAAACACCCTAGTATCAGCGAGTGAGACAATAGCGTATCTTAAAATACCTTTGTTCCTTCCTACCAGATCTAAAGACTAAAATTCAGCCTACCTTTGTTATAATTAATGACATAATATTCAAAAATTCAACATAATGACACCTTCATTTAAACGAACATATGATTAGCAATGAGAGATTTACTAAGGTGACGTTTGGTTCACTGGAATCGATGGAATTTGAATGAAAATTCCATTCTAATGAGATGTGTGGTAGTCCAAAGGAATGGAATGATCATTCCACATTTAAAAAAAAATCCATCCTTTTCGAGGAATGACCATTCCATAGCAAAATGAAAGGAATTTAAATTCCATTCAAAGCATTCCTAAACAACCCTAGCAGCTAGGGGTGTTCAAAATCGGATATCTGAATTTTCGGATAGTGAATTTTGCTATCCGAATCCAAAATCTCGGATTCAGGTATCGGATTATCCGAAAATTCATCCTTTTAAGTTTTTTAAAAAAAATTAAATCAGATATTTAAATATCTAAAATACAAATTCATATATCCAAATAGATATTAAAAATAAGGGTAAATTACAATTTTCGTCCCCGTAGTTATATACAAATTATGGTTATCGTCCTTTTCGCATCAAAATTACAATTTTAGTACCCATGGTTGTCATTTTGTTATACTTTTGGTCTTTTGACCTGTCATTTTTTAAATAATGACCATTTTGCTCTTTTGCTTTTGTTTCATTTTTAGTCCCTAACAATTTATTATCTTTTTTATATTATTTCTAATTACTTTTTATTAAAATATTATTTATTTAATATGTACTTTTTTATTATAATTTGACTAAAGTAATAATAATAATAATAATAAGAATAATAAGAATAATAATAATTATTATTATTAAATTAGGTATTTAAATCAAGAAATATATAATAATAATTTATTTACTTTGTTCTTTTTTTACTAAGTACTAGTTTATAAACCCATGTATAACATGGGTATACATTTAAAAATTTAATTTCATTAATCTTGTAGGATAATTTTTAAATATATTCTATCAAATTTATAACATCTATTTATATAATACAATAAATATAAATATAAATATATAAAAAGAAAAGTTATCATTCAAATTCAAATTTGAGTTTTATATTAGATAAGATTTAGATTTGATCAGATACTATTTAAATTATTTGTTATAGATAGATTGGAAAATACAAATTTTAGAAGCAAATTAATAGGAAATTGTTAGGTACACGTGGCAATCTCATGTTAAGCCAATTGGCGCTCTATTAAGATGTCATGTGGCATCTAGTTACTCATATAATAGAATAGATAGATTATAAAAATTTTAATTAAAAACAACTTTTGGATGCATGTATGTGTGTGTGTGTGTGTGTGTGTGTGTGTGTGTGTGTGTGTGTGTGTGTATATATATATATATATATATATAAATATATTTAAGTTCCATGGAGTCCCATATTAGATTGGAGTCCTGGAGTCCATATTAAATGTACATGTTCATTACAATAAAATATTTTATTTCATGCAAAAATGTAATATATAAATGTTCAAAAGTGAACTACTGTTGAACAATTCACACAATTTGAAGTTCATTATGATAAAAATGTTATATTTCATGGAAAAATACAATATGCACATGTTCAAAGTGTATCATCAGATCACATGTGCATATTGTTAAATATTATAAATTTGCATGATATAAAATTTTTTTTATCGTTATAACTTCAAATGATGTGAACTCGTCAATTGTAATGCACTTTTGAACATGTGTATATTATACTTTTGTATAAAATAAAATATTTTATTGTAATGAACATGTACATTTAATATTGGACTCCAGGACTCCAATCTAATATGGGACTCCATGGAACTTAACCCTATATATATATATATATATATATATATATATATATATATATATATATATATATATATATATATATATATATATATATATATAATTATTATTATTATTATTATTCTTATATTTAATTTGAAACACATATTAAACTATTTATACATTTAAAATTATTTTTACTTTTTACTTTTTTCATTTTTAAAAAAATCGTATATATTTATATATACATATAAATTTAACTATTCACTTTATTATATATTACTTCATGTAAATACTTATATATTTAACTAGTTTTTTTTGTCAAAATTATATATATGTATTAACTTGTACATTTTAATTTTACTATTTTGTTAAATCAATACATATCGATTTGTTGAAAAAAATATATGAATATGATGTTTTCACGAAATATATAATTTTTTTGTTAAACAAAAAAAATTTATACATATATATAAACTCTATATATTAAAATGTTGATAAAACTTAACAAAATATAAAAACTTAACATATTATATGTTCTAATGAAACTATTACTTTAAGTATAGTTATATTCCATATGTAGTTCTAGCTAAACTTAACGATTTAATACATTAAATATCTATAGTTTTTATAAATATTAATTTTCAAAATAGTTAAATCAGAACATGTTATATGTTAAGTTTATGTTGATGGTCTTGGACACAATCTATTTAGTATTGGACAATTGTGTGATAAGGGCTTAGAAGTCAACTTCAAAGCCAATCGGTGCAGCATCAGATCCGCAGAAGGAAAAGAAATTCTAGCAGGAAACAGGAAAACAAATTTGTACTCCATTGATTTAGCCTCGATCAATCTGAAGAAAGATGTCTGTTTATTGTCAAAAGCTACATCTAAAACAGCATGGCTGTGGCATCGTCGCCTTTCACATCTGAACTTCAATGAGCTGGCCAACCTAGCAAAAGGAGGGTTAGTTAAAGGGCTGCCGACGCTCAAATTCCAAAAAGAGCAATTATGTGCGGCATGTGAAAAAGGAAAGATGACAAGAGCCACACACAAATCCAAAACAGAACACTCATCCACGAGAGCACTGGAGTTATTGCATATGGATTTGTGTGGACCAATGAGAGTACAAAGCATAAATAAGAAACGATATGTATTGGTGATAGTTGATGACTATTCACGATACACATGGGTGTTTTTCCTGAGATCCAAATCAGATGCAACCGAAACCATCATAGACTTCATCCGGAAAATACAAGTAAAGTTGCAACTCACAATTCAGACAATCCGCTCAGACAACGGAACAGAGTTCAAGAACAAATCACTTGACTCGTTCTTGAATTCAGTAGGAATTACACATCAGTTCTCAGCTGCTCGAACTCCACAACAAAACGGTGTCATTGAAAGAAGAAATCGGACACTAGTGGAATCAGCTAGGACGATGTTGGCCTACTCCAATTTACCCTTGTTCTTGTGGGCAGAAGCGGTTGCAACAGCTTGTTTCACACAAAACCGTTCAATAATAAATTAAAGATTCGGAAAGACTCCTTATGAACTGATTAATAAACGAATACCTAATATTAAATTTTTCCATGTCTTTGGTTGCAGATGCTTTATTCTAAACGATAAAGACAACCTTGGAAAGTTTAATAAAAAGGCAGATGAAGGAATATTCATCGGGCATTCAAAGGAGTCGGTTGCCTTCCGAGTGTACAACAAGAGAACCAAGACAGTCAACGAGTGCGTAAATGTTAAATTCGACGAAGGAGTGGTGATGGCTTCTAAACACACCAGTTCAGGACCCGAACCTAATATGCAGACTTCATTGGAGTCAAATGGACAAAATGCTGAACATTCTGAATTAAATAAGTTGTTTGAGAATTTTTATGACGACTATTTTGAAAAGCCCAAAACTAATGTTCAAAATTTGGTGCCTGACAGGATTACTGAAGATCCAGTCATAGTTTCAGATCTTTCTCAACAACAAAGTTCAGAAGAAACTGTCAACAGCAAATGTGCAGTCAACTACTGAGATTGTACAACCAATTGAACCTCCACATTCTTCTGAAACCCTCATTACTTCTGAACAGTCAGAAGCTCCTACCTCAGATGTTCCACCTACAACATCTGACGTAACTCCCGAACCATATCTAGATCTCAATCCCGACCAAGACCCAATACAACCGTTTCCACATACTGTTAAGTGGACAAGAAATCACCCAATTGAAAACATCATTGGTGATCCATTTGCGTCAGTCCAAACCAGAAGGGCTACTATAAATGAATGCTTATTTTCAAATTTTTTGAGTAAGATTGAGCCCAAAAATGTAAAAGAAGCCCTTCTGGATGCTGATTGGATTGTGGCGATGCAAGAAGAACTCAACCAGTTCGAACGGTTAAAGGTCTGGAGACTTGTTGAGCGCCCAAAAGACAAATCCATAATAGGCACGAAATGGATCTTCAAGAACAAGAAAGATGAACATGGTGTCATTATTCGGAATAAAGCTCGTCTCGTGGCCAAAGGATACAGCCAACAAGAAGGGATTGATTATGATGAAACATTTGCACCAGTTGCACGAATTGAAGCTATAAGGATGTTTTTAGCTTTTGCCGCTCATAAAAATTTTACAGTATATCAAATGGATGTCAAAACTGCGTTTTTAAAACGGGGAGCTAACAGATGAAGTATATACATATCAGCCGGAAGGGTTTACTGATCCTTTGAAACCTGATCATGTATATATTTTAGATAAGTCACTGTATGGCCTTAAACAAGCACCTCGTGCTTGGTATGATGCACTATCAACATATCTGTTGAGATGTGGATTTACAAAAGGTGCAGTTGACACAACCCTGTTTATAAAACGTCAGGGGTCAGATATCATAGTTATACAGATATATGTAGATGATATAATATTTGGGTCTACAAATCCAGAATTTTGTAAGAAATTCGCATTTTTAATGTCCCAGAAATTCGAAATGAGCATGATGGGGGAAATAAATTTTTTCTTAGGATTACAAGTAAAACAATTAACTGATGATATTTTTATCAATCAGTCAAAATATATACAAGACATGTTAAAGAAATTTAACATGGTCAATAGTACTCCTATGAAAACTCCCATGGCTCCGGATTCAAAATCAAAACTCGATGCGGACATCTCAGGGAAACCTGTAGATGTGACTCGTTATCGAGGTATAATTGGGTCATTAATGTACTTAACAGCCAGTAGACCAGATATTATGTTTGCTACATGTGTCTGTGCTAGATATCAGGCAAATCCAAAAGAATCACACTTAACAGCTGCAAAACGAATTTTAAGATATCTCAAAGGAACTCCAAATCTTGGTTTGTGGTATCCTAGAGAGTCTTCATTTAATCTGACTGCTTTTTTCGACGCTGATCACGCAGGTGATAAGATGGACAGGAAGAGTACGTCAGGAGCATTACAATTCTTAGGTGACAAACCTGTATGTTGGTCATCCAAGAAACAACATTGTGTTTCATTGTCTACAGCTGAAGCAGAGTATGTTGCTGTATCTTCCTGCTGTTCTCAGGTGTTGTGGATGAAGAGCCAACTGCGTGATTACAGGTTTACACCAAAGAAAATTCCAATATATTGTGATTCTCAAAGCGCAATAGCTATTGCATCAAATCCGGTGCAACATTCAAAAACGAAACACATTGACATTCGGTATCATTTCATAAAAGATCATGTAGAAAATGAAAATATAGAATTATATTTTGTACCTACTGAATATCAACTAGCTGATTTGTTTACCAAAGCGTTAGATGAAAAGCAGTTTAATTTTTTGGTATACAAATTAGGTATGTTGAATCGTTAAGATTTAATAATTCAGTAGTTTCAAAATTATAATTTTAAAATTTTCATTTTTAAGTGATTTTTATCTGATGTTAAATTCATGAATCATAAAAAGTTTATATTCTGTAGAATTTAACAAGATCTGGACTGTCATGTGTGCAGGGGGAGCAGAAAAGAAATTTATCTGATTTTGAATAAATCTGATAAAAATTATCTGTTATTTTATAGGGGGAGCAGAGCTGAAAATGGAATAATAAGTTGAGGGGGAGCAACTTTCAGAAATTCAAGGGGGAGCAAATGTGTTTTGTTAATATTTTTTTTAAATATTTTTATGTGATTTCAATTTTTTTTTTCTGTGTGTTGTTTTATGTACAAAATTTTTTTCTCTTAATGTGTTTTTTTAAGTACATGTTAAATTTTTTTTTTTGTGTGCTGTTAATACTTTTTTTTAAAATTCAAATTTTATTTTTCTTAGTCACAATATTTTGAATGAAATAATTGGTATGTGGGCTAATGTGGTTTAGATGATGGGCCGGATGTCAAATTTGAAAATTTAATGTTTGGGCCGGGTAAAATTTCAATATAAATTTGAAATTTCAAATTCAAATTTCCTTTTTCCGGAAATTACAGAACTTCATCTTCTTCCACAAGCTTCCTTCATTTCAAAGAAACCTCAAAACCCACAACCGACGGTTTTATTTCATCAAAATTGTGAGTAAAAGTTTTTTTTCTTTATTATTTCAGTTTGTATGTGCATATTTTCAGTATATCTGTTCGAATGTGAGTATGTGTTCTTATTTTCGTGTATGTGTTCTTGACCGATAATGGAAGTTTCTAATGTTGGTCAATAAAACTGAAATTAATTGTGTGAAGTTGTTCATAATGGTAATATGACTATGAATCTGAAGTTTCATAAGTCATTTTTAATTCACACAAACAGAATCATCGATTTTTTTATAAAACAGTTCGAGTTCATAAATAAACTGAAATTTGAATTTTTAACAACTTTAAAGTTGTTTTTTGTTCAAAGTTCAGTAAAACAAATGTGTTTAAAACACATTTTCAAGGGGGGTACAAGTTTTAAAACACTGAAAAACATCTCTGAAATTAAATTCATAAACTCAGTGTGTTTTAGACTTGTAAGAAAAATAAAAAGACATTTCTCGAATAAAGCATCATTCTAGTTGCACTGAGAGTCATTCGAGTTGTGTTAGTAAGTCATTCGAGTTGTATGTCATTCGAGTTGGATGATAAGTCATTCGAGTTGCATCGGTGAGTAATTCGAGTTGTGTTAGTGAATAATTCGAGTTGTATCATGACTTATTCGAGTTGACTCATATAGAATTCAAAGTTATTCGAGTTTAATACACATTACATTCGAGAAGTATTTGTGCTTTATGCGAGTTGACAAGTATGTGTAACACTTAGAAAATTTTCAGAACATAAGTACTTAAAGCTTATTCGAGTTTAAAACATATATCATTCGAGTTTTACATGTCTTCATTCGAGAATCTTCAAGACTTATTCGAGTTGAGTCAAGCATTGTTCGAGTTGTCTCATTGGTTATACGAGTTTCATAAGTACATCATTCGAGTTTTGCAGAGACTTATTCGAGTTTCATAAGTACTTTATTCGAGTTGTATATAGTTGTATTCGAGTTTCATAGACTCATCATTCGAGTTTTGCAGAGACTTCTTTGAGTTTCATAGACACATCATTCGAGTTGTCTCTAGGCTTATTCGAGTTGTCTCATGTGTCATCCGACATTGTTCAAGCATGATTCGAGAAAATTATAGTTTCTTTCGAGTTTCAGCAGAAAATTTTTCTAAGTGTGAAATTTTTATGTTTTAAGAAAAATGTCACATTTTTTAAGAAATTGTTATAAATTTGTGTTTTTCTAACATTGGTCTCTAAACGATTGACTCTGGAGTCCTTTCAATAATTATCAATTATTGTCCGGAATCCCGATGCTTTAAAAAGAAAATCACAAGTTTTGATAATTTCTAATAAAATGTTACAATTTTTCTACATTTTTGACAAATGTCATTTGAGTACATGATATGACTAACATGATGTTAATTTTTTTTACAGGTGTTCAAATGGCATCCCCAGTACAATCCCAAAATTCAAATTCCTCTGATTCCCATTCATCGTCAAACCATACCCTTGTATCTACCCCAGTTAGATCTACCTCGGTTGCCCGTTCATCACAAACACACATTATCCCAGACAACCAGCTAGTAAAACCCAAACATTGCCTTCCTTTCCGTGATAATAACCATAGGTTAGATACCAAGGTTATTAAAGTAAGCCATCCAATCATTGTGGACATTCTGAAAGGCCATCCACTTGGTTATCTGCTTCAGTACAAACCGTCTATTCCACAAGTATATTTACAACAATTTTGGCACACTGTCAAATTTGTTCCTGCTGACGGAAATCATCATTTTAAAGTGACAATTGATCAGTTCAAGATGAAAATCACTCTTGCAAGACTACGTCACAATCTATTTCTTCCGAGACGAATAGACATTGTGAACTTCCCAGAGTTGGTAGACTTAAAAGATTTTGTTTCTGATGAGGAGCTGGTTCATGATTTGATATGCTTGGGTTATTCAAAACCACTTCCAAAAAGCTCCAAATTTCATCGAAATGGATTAAATGGCGAATGGTACACATTATTTGGGATCATCAATAGATGTATGACATCTAAGCATACAGGTATAGACAGATGTAGCATTCACTGTCTACGAATCTTTCATGGAATTGCTTTCAATAAGCATTATGATTATGCTCTGTGTATCTGGGAGGATCTAAAGGAGATAGTACTGGCTAAAACTACAAATAGAGTAAGGAAGTTCGTTCCACTTCAGCGGTTTATACAGATTCTTATCCGAGGGATCTTAAGGGCCAATGAAAATATTCCAAAGCGAGCCAATTCTCAGAGATGCCCAGACTATGTCATGATGAGTTTGCATGAAGTGCCGGATTCTCCTAATGCGAATATCATGCCGATTCCAAAATCTTTGCTGAAGTATGCAGATCCTGAGAGTGAGAATGTGAAATTATATAGAATAGATCATGCTTCGATAGAGACCCAGGAACCGGGATCTCCTAGCCCAGGAGCTTTAAGGATAGAGGAACCTCAGCAAGGGGCTGAAGTTCAGGTTGCCCATTCTGAGAGTGAGGGAGAAGGTAGTGTGAGGGGTGGTGAGGAAGAAGTCGAAAAATCAGATTCTGAGAGGACATTGTCTGATATTCAAGAAGAAGAGGGAGAAGGGGATGATGATGATGATGATGGTGATGATGGAGGTGATCATCATGAGGGAGGAGGGATGATGGTGGATATTGTACAAATGGCTGTAGAGAGTGTGAGGGAGACCATAACCCCAGAAAGCCGGGATTTAACCATGTCTACTGTTAGCTCTCCTATGAGAGTTAGCATTGAACAAGTCAGTATCCCACTGACAATTGCACACCCAACTATCCACTCAGTCTCCTCTCAACAGGAGACTGTTTCAATTGAACACAGGGATGAACCACAAAATCTATTCGAAAGTCATTTGGACTTAATGGATATTGAAACAAGTGCACAATTGCCCGTGTGTACGACTTCGTTTAAATCACTGAGTCTAGCTCATATACTGTCTAGGACACTTGAGTCCACTTCATTTGTTGAAGTGAGTGTGGTTGAACTTAGTGTTCCCACCGGAACACCCTTAGTAACGGAAGCATTTGTTGCTCCGTCACTTGAAGAGGGTGGAAGTCCAGTCAGAGAAACGCCAATACCAACTCTGAGCACTGGCCACACAGAAGTTCTTTATACAAGTTCGACTGTTGTGTCAACTGGAAGTCTACGTGACCCAGTGGTGAATTCATCCCCGTTTGTGACTGAGTTAACATTGACAAAAGCCTTGAATGAAGTTGTTTCTGGAGTAAACACGCATGTATCTAATCAACTAGCTGAGGTAATGGCTCAAATGACAAACATTCAGAAATTTTTGAAGGGAAAGGATGTTGCAGAGGAGTCTGTTAAGCAAAATGAGTCAAAACAAGCTATAGAAGAGTTGAAGGAAGAGTTGAAAGATTTTGTTTTTGAGCAGTTTGATGAGATGCGAGAACGTATGATCAGCCTGGAAAATACTGTGGTAACTGCGTTGGGGAATTTTTTCAGAAAGAGTAGCTGCAGTGGAAGATACCTGCAAGGCTCAAGCTTCCTCATCAAAGAGGAAACATGATGAGCATGACGAAGACTCCGATGATGCTCCTCATGAGGGGGAGAAGAGGAGAAAGCTTGATCAACCAATGCCGGGGATATTAATGCTAACATATCCAGAAAAGGAGCCGGAAGCTCAGGAGAAACAAGCTGGGGGATCTAAAGAATCTGCTGGTGAACAGAGAGAGCTGGGATTGATTCTTTATGAAGATGTTCCAGTTCCTTTGAACACTCAAACCGATATTTATCAGTTTATTGAGTATATTGATTCAGAGGAAGACGTTCAAGAGAAAGATAAAGAGCTAAGTATTCAAGAGACAGGAGAAGAAAGAGATGAGTATATTGAAGTGTCTGGAGATGATGACATAATTGCTTTGACTGATGTAGATTTTAAAGCTGAAAGAATTGAGGAAGAGGAAGTACTAGTTGAGGAAATTATGAAGGATGTTGAATCAACACCAACGGTTGAAAAGCCTGAGGTTGTTGTACAAGTTAATGAAGAGTTTGAAGAATTTCATGTTGAGAGCAGTATGGCTCAAGAAAAGGTTGTGTTGAATGAATTTGAAGTTATGGATAGATTTTTCAACGAGTATGTGCTTGCTGATGAATCTGAGAAACAACACAGACTTAGATTTCAAGCACAACAAGTGCTACAGAGGGAGATTCAAGATATGCTAAATTTATTGAATCAGGATGAGATAAGTAAGAAGAAGGTGAAAAAGTTTGAACCTCCAGAGAACAGATCTGCTGAATTTATCAGAAAAAGAAATAAGATGCCGTATATTGAAGATATTCTGGAGAAACGGATCTTTTGCAAAAAGCAAGCTCCATGCTCATTTCACAAGTTATTCCGAGTTCTAGAGCCAAATATGCCTAATCTGGTTAATTATGCCAGTTTCCTGAGAAATAAGACACAAGAGGTTGAGAAGGTTAAGAGCGAATTCAGAATAGTGGATCTGGTGAAGATTGATAAAGAAAGATTTGTCAAGATTTTTTATCCGAAGTTCACAGTCACTAGGTCAGATGGAAATTCGTATGTGTTCACGGAAGCTGACATGTTCAACATGCACTTGGTCGATATTGAAGATCTTTTTGACGAACTATGCAGAAATAAAATTAAAAATGAACACTGTAGATTTGCGCTAAAGACACTGTTTCACTTTATGCATACCAAATTGGTATTAATGTCAGTGCAAGATCTACAGATTGGGGTTGAAAGAGGCATGAGGAAGATCAACATGACAGCACCACACAGAGATATCAAATTTGCTGGTGAGCTGAAAGAATTTCAAGTTATCATGGTGAAGCATCCAGCAGTCATGTATAAAGATCGGAATAAGAAGTTGAGAGCAATGAGGAGTGTAGAGCTGAACAAGTTTTCTGATGGTACTTTGATTAAAGTGATGAGTGGTTTGAAAGGGAAGCTTGCAGCAGACCAGAAAAGAAAGTCAAAGAAAGGAGCCCTATCTGTTAACGACCGAAGACTCATGGTTGAATTTATTTCAAAAATTGAATGGAGGCTTTCGGATCGTAAAAGTATCAGAAGATTTGAGCAAAAGCTGGGCTTATCGGTTTAAAGACTTTGCTGTTTTCATCAAAGGGGGAGAATGTTAGAATATGTTTTAATTGATGAAAAACAAAGTCTAGGGACTGTTTATGTATATTCTTAATAGTTTGTAAATAGGTATAAATAGCCTCTTTGACTTTCAACTTAGACAGATCTGTCAGAATATCCTTTTTGTACGCATTGTAATTAGGAATAGCAGCACTGTACACGAAGATCTTATTATTCATTTTGTAATCATCAAGATCATCAATCGAAGCATTCGGTCAGTGTTGATTACTTTCATTGTTCTTATTATTTGCATATTGTTGATTAAATTGGTAGAAACTACTTTCACAATATTTATGAAAACGTCATATTCATACATTTTTAAAAAAACAAATTAATCTGTATCGACTTAACAAAATAATTAATTTAAAAGATACAAATTAATACACATATGTATAAAATTGACAAAAAAAATTTGGTTAAATATATAAGTATTTATATAAACTAATATATAATAAAGAAAAAAAGTCAAATAAAGTATAAATAACTGAATATGAAATTAAATATAATGATTGTACTATGATTAAAATTATTCATACACAAATATGTATGTATGTATGTACATATGTTTATTTTAGACTAAAATTTTATAATTAATGAAAATCAAAGAAAATAAAAAAAAGATATTGTTATATATTATTTCATTTAAATACGTAAAATAATAATAATAATAATAATAATAATAATAATAATAATAATAATAATAATAATAATAATAATAATAATAATAATAATAATGAAAATAAAAGACAATATATAAACAAATTATTACTTTAGTCAAATTGTAAGAATAACATAAAAAGTACATATTAAATGCATAATGATAGAATAAAAAGTAACTAGAAATAATATAAAAAATAAATTTGTTAGGGACTAAAACTGAAACAAATATAAAATGGCAAAATGGTCATATTTTAAATAATGACATGTCAAAAGACCAAAAGCATAACAAAATGACAACCATAGGTGTGAATTATAGTTTCTTATCAATCAAACAACAATAATAATCAAGAACAATTACTGGAATCAAAACTAACCGAATGATTATATTGCAGATTTGTTGATTACAAAATGATGAAATGGAAGCTTCGTCAACACTCTATTTATATACATTTATGCAACTATTAACTAATTACAAAACAGACCCTATACTTTGTATTCCATCAACTAAAATACATTCCAACAATCTCCCCCTTTGATGGAATATGCAAAGTCTTCAGGTTGATAAACCAAGCTTCTGTTCAAATCTTCTAATGCTCTTTCTGTCTGATAGCCTCCATTCAATCTTAGAGATAAACTCTACCATCAGTCTTCTATCATTAACAGACAAAGCTCCTCTCTTAGTTTTTCTCTTTCTATCTGAGGCCAGCTTTCCTTTCAAACCGTTCAACACCTTTTGTAATGTACCATCTGAAAACTTGTTTAGTTCAACACTCCTCATGGCTCTTAGATTCTTGTTTCTGTCTTTGTACATTACTACAGGATGCTTCACCATGATGACTTGAAATTCTTTCAACTCTCCAGCAAATTTGATATCTCTATTTGGAGCTGTGATGTTAATCTTTCTCATCCCTCGTTCAACACCAATCTGCAGATCTTGCACAGACATTAATACCAGTTTGGTATGCATAAAGTGGAAAATTGTCTTTAAAGCAAATCTGCAGTGCTCATTTCTCTTATTTCTGCACAACTCATCAAATAAATCTTCAATATCGACCAGGTGCATATTAAACATATCTGCTTTGGTGAAAGTTTATGTATTGCCATCAGCTCTTGTGACAGTGAATGTAGGATAGAAGATCTGAACGAATCTGTCTTTTTCAATTTTGACCAAATCAACTATCCTGAACTCACTCTTCACTTTATCAACTACTTGAGTCTTGTTCCTCAGAAAACTTGCATAATTAACAAGATTTGGCATGTTCGGCTCCAAAACCCTAAACAACTTAAGAAATGAACAAGGAGCTTGTTTCTTACAAAAAATTCGTTTCTCCAAAATATCTTCAAGATATGGCAGTTTGTTCCTTTTCTTGATGAAATCAGCTGATCGTTTAGCAGATAGCTCAAACTTCTTCACTTTCTTTTTACTTATCTTATCCTTGTTCAACAAAGTAAGCATATCCCTTATTTCTCTTTGTACTACCTGTTGGGCTTCAAATCTGAGTCAATGTTGCTTCTACGACTCATCTGCCAGAATATATTCGTTAAAAAATCTTTCCATAACATCCACTTCATTCAATTCAACTCTTTCTTGAATAACCACATTCTCTACCGGAAACTCTTCAACTTCCTCTTTTACTTGAATTACAACCTCAGGCTTTTTAATCGTCGGTGTCGGTATGGACTCTTTCAAAATCTCCTGAACTAACTCCTCTTCTTCTTCAATCCTTTCACCCTGAAAGTCAATATCGGTCAACGTGATCACATCATCATCCTCAGATAATTCAATATACTCCTCTCTCTCTCCTTCTAAACCTTGAATCATTAACATCTGTTCCTTAACAGCTTGATCATCATCATCTGAATCATTATATTCCTTAAAGTTGTAGATATCTGAATGAATGTTCAAAGGAACTGGAACATCTTCATGAAGAATCAATCCCAACTCACTTTGTACATCAGCAGGTTCTTTTGAGCTCCCTGCTTCTTTCTCTCTCACCTCTGTCTCTTTTTCAGGATATGTAATCATTAGAAGCCCTGGTGTAGGCTCAGCAAGCTTTCTCCTCTTCTCTCCCTCATGAGGAGCATCATCGGAATCTTCATCATGCTCATCATGCTTTCGTTTAGATGATGAAGCTTGCGCCTTACACGTCTCCTCGACAGCCGTGACCCTCTCAGAAAGATTACCCAGAGCAGTAATTACCGTACTTTCAAAACTTATCATCCTTTCTATCATTTCATCGAATTGTTCAAAAACGAAATCCTTCAGCTCTTCCCTCAATTCATCAATTGCTTGATTTGGATCAGATTGCTTGACAGATTCTTCAGCCACTGATTTTCCCTTCAAAAATTTATGAATGTTCGACATCTGTGCCATCACTTCAGACAACTGAGCAGAGACATGATTGTTCACTCCTGCAACAGCTGCATTTAAGGCTTGGTTTAAAGATGATTCAGTCACAAACGGGGAAAGATTCACCACTGGGTCACTTAGACTTCCAGTTGTCACAACAGTCGAACTTGTGAAAAGAACTTCAGTGTGGCCAGTACTTAGAGTTGGCAGAGTTGTCGCTCTGACTGGACTTCCACCCTCTTCAAGCGACGGAGGAACAAATGCTTCCGAAGCTAAGGATGTTTCGGTGGGAACACGAAGTTCAACCACACTTACTTCAACAGATGAAGTTGACTCAAGTGTCCTAATCTGTATTGGTTCTGGACTCTGTGTTTGAACAAAAGTTGTACACTCGGGCAGAGGTGTTCTAATTTCAATATCCATCAAGTCCAAATGACTTTCGGATTGAATTTGTGGTTCATCCCGGTGCTCAAATGAAACAGTCTCCAGTTGAGAGGAGACTGAGTGGATGGTTGGGTGTGCACTTGTCAGTGGGATACTGACCTCTTCAATGCTAACTCCCACAGGGGAGCTAACAGCAGATGTGGGTAAATCCCGACTTTCTAGGTTAAGTGCATCCCTCACACTCTCCTTAGCAATATTAACTACATCCATCAAAGCAACCCCTCCCTCATTATGATCATCACCATCATCACCACCATCATCATCATCATTTCCTTCCTCTTCTCCCTCTTGTATATTTGAAAATGTACGCTCAGAATCAGAACTCTCAGCTTCTTCCTCACCACCCCTCACTACGTCTACTCCCTCATTATCTTGCAGGCTTCCCTGAACTTCAGCCCCTTGCTGAAGTTCCTCTCTTCCTATCACTCCTTGGGTAAGAGAACCCGGTTCTTGGGTCTCTATTGGAGCATGATCTATTCTATACAACTTCACATTCTCACTCTCTGGATCTGCATACTTTAACAAAGATTCAGGATTTGGCATGATATTTGCATTGGAGAATCTGGCACCTCATGTAAACTCATCATCACATAGTCTGGGCATCGGTTAGAGTTAGATCTTTTTGGTATATTCTCATTTGCCCTTAGGATCCCTCGGATAAGAATTTGAATAAACCTCTGAAGTGGAACAAACTTCCTTAATCTGTTCGTTGTCTTCGCAAGTACGATCTCTTTGAGGTCTTCCCAGATGCATTGAGCATAGTCATAATGCTTATTGAACGCAATACCATGGAAGATTCTTAGACAGTGAATGCTGCACCTGTCTATTCCTGTATGCTTAGACGTCATGCATCTATTTATGATCCCAAATAACGTGTACCATTCTCCATTTAAGCCATTTCGATGAAACTTGGAACTTTTAGGAAGTGGCTTTGAGTAACAAAGCATATTAAGTCATGAACTAGCTCCTCATCTGAAACAAAGTCTTCAAAATCAGCTAACTCAGGAAAGTTAACCGTACCTATCCTTCTTGGGTGAAACAAGTTGTGGTGAAGTCTGGCTAGAGTAATTTTGGATTTGTATTGATCAATGGTAACTTTAAAATGGTGGTTTCCATCAGCAGGAACAAATTTTGACTGTATGCCAAAATTGTTGCAGGTAGACTTGTGGGATAGAGGGTTTGTATTGAAGAAGATATCCCAAAGGATGGCCTTTGAGAATATCTACTATGATAGGGTGACTAACTTTTATGACTTTTGTATCCAAACGATGGTTATTGTCTTTGAAAGACAAGCAATGTTTGGGTTTAACAAGTTGGTTATCAGGAATGATGGTTGAAGGTGAAGGTCTTGCAACTGAGGTTGATCGGACGGGTGTAAATACGAGTGTATGGTTGGAGGATGAATGGGAATCGGATGAATTAGAATTCTGAGAATGATTTGGAGATGCCATTTGAAACCTGTACACAAATAAGAATCATGTTAGACAATGCAGGTAAACAAATGAAATCATTCAAAGTAGAAAAATATAACATTTTGTCAGAAATTATAAAGATTTGTGATTTTCTGTTTAAGGCATCGGGATTCCAGACAATAATAAAATATTATTGACAAGATTCCAGAGTCAATCGTTCAGAGACCAATGTTAGAAAAACACAAATTTATAACAATTTCTTGAAAAAATGTCACATTTTTCTTAAAACATTAAAAATCCAACACTTAGTAAAAAATTTCATAGAAACTCGAATGAAACTTCATCCATCTCGAATGACTCTAGATAAATCTCGGATGATACATGAAACAGCTCGAATGACTCTTGAACCAACTCGACTTAGTCTATTCATCAACTCGAATGAATTGTAGTCTTTCTCGAATAGAACTTGGTGATTCTCGAATAAAATTGGAGGAAACTCGAATAGAACATGAAAGTTCTCGATTAAGTCTTGAAGTTTCTCGAATGATCAATTAGTCCAACTCGAATGAAATAAGTGTTAATCTCGAACAAAACATGAGAGTATATGGACCAACTCTATTATGTCTAACACAGAACTCGTATGAAAAAGGAACTTCCTCGATAACAACATTAAACCAACTTGAATAAAACATAAGTGTTCTCGGACTATGTATCAATCGAGACTTAAGTTCTGAAATATTCTAAGTCCAACAAACTGGTCAACTCGATTGACAAACAGAATTTTCTCGATTAAACAGACAGTCAACTCGAATGACACACAGGCTTTCTCGATTAGCATTTTACTCAACTCGAACAACACTAAGTGTCTTCTCGAATGTACCTTTGATCGAGAAAATGTTCTTGAAATTATTTTTCAAGTATACTCACACAGATTTTCCAAAAATTGATTCCAGGAACCTTTTCATTAATTAAAAACTTGTGTCCTTCTCGAAAATCAATTTTAAACAATTTTGTTTTACTGAACTTTGATTAAAAACAACATTAAGCTGTTAAAAATTCAAATTTCAGTAAAATGAAGAACCCGTAACTTTCGAAACTAAAATCCAAAGTTCTGTTTGTGTGGTTGGATTTGAACCATGAAATTAGAGATTCATGTTCATATTCATATTCATATACCAAAACATACCACACAGTTAATTTTATGAACAATCAATATGAATCACCATGAATACGCAAAATATAAAAAAACGAACATATTCAGATATAGAGTCTGATATTAAACGAAACAATGTAAAAACACAATAAACAAACAAATTTACTCACAATATGGTGTAATAGATGCTTGAATCTTTCGAAGATATGTGGGTTTTAGGTTTCTTAATGATGAAGGAACTTTTTGGAGAAGAAGATGACAATTCAGTTTTCCGAAAAAGTCATTTTGAAATTTGAATTTCAAATTTATAGAAGAATTTTTTTTTAACCGGCCCATGTTTTGAAAATTTTAACCGGCCCACTTTTAATTTACCCAAAACCCAATATCTTTCAAAAAATTTCAACAAAATAAAAATAAAATAACAAAATAAAAATTCTGATTTTCAAAAAAATATTAAAAACAGTCTTAAAGAAAAGACAAAACAAAACAAAAAACAAACAAAACAAAACAAAAAAAATTGAAAACACACACAATCAAAATAAAAAAAATAAAAAAATAGCACACACAAAATACAAAAAAATATTAAACTAAAAAAAATTTAAAAATATTAAAATGCCCCCCCTTTAATTTCTGAATGCTGCTCCCCCTCAAAAGTATATCATATTTTTCAACTCAGCTCCCCCTACAAAATATCAGATAAATTTTATCAGATTTTCTCAAAATCAGATAAATTCATTTTCTGCTCCCCCTGCACATGACAATCCAGATCTTGTTAAATTCCAAAAAATTTAAACTTTTAACATTCAAGAATTTAACATCAGATTAGAATCAATTAAAAAATGTAAATTTAAAAATTATAAATTGAAACTACTGAATTATTAAATCTTAATAATTTAACATACCCAATTTGTATACCAAAAAATTAAATCGTTTTTCATCTAACGCTTTGGTAAACAAATCAGCTAGTTGATATTCAGTAGGAACAAAATATAATTCTATATTTCCATTTTCAACATGATCCTTTATAAAATGGTACCGAATGTCAATGTGTTTTGTTTTTGAATGTTGCACCGGATTTGATGCAATAGCTATTGCACTCTGAGAATCACAGTAGATAGGTATTTTCTGTGGTGTAAACCCGTAATCTCGCAGTTGGCTTTTCATCCACAACACTTGAGAACAGCATGATGAAACAACAACGTATTCTGCTTCAGCTGTAGACAAAGAAACGTAGTGTTGTTTCTTGGATGACCAGCATACGGGTTTGTCACCTAAGAATTGTACTGCTCCAGACGTACTTTTTCTGTCCATCTTATCACCTGCGTGATCAGCGTTAGAAAAAGCAGTTAGATTAAATGAAGATTCTCTGGGATACCACAAGCCAAGGTTTGGGGTTCCCTTGAGATATCTTAAAATTCTTTTGCAGCTGTTAAATGTGATTCTTTAGGATTCGCCTGATATCTAGCACACACACATGTAGCAAACATAATATCCGGTCTACTTGCTGTTAAATATATTAATGACCCAATTATACCTCGATAATGAGTCACATCTACAGGTTTCACCGAAATGTCCTCATCGAGTTTTGACTTTGAATCCGAAGCCATGGGAGTTTTCATATGTAACAACCTGAACTTTAATCAACATCAATTAGCAATAATAAACGTGATTAGCATTAATTAATCATCTTAATGTTAATTAATATGTTAAATGTAATTTTAATTACATTTATTAGCTAAGTGATTTAAAAAGAAAGTTAATAAAAGTTACAATGAAATTATGAGTTTTAATTATAAAATGGGTTATGTTAAAATTAAAATAAAGGTTACAAGTTTGTGATGAAAAATAAACTAGTTTTGGGCCAAATTGTGAATTTTGAAAGTTGAAGTAAATAAATACCCAAAAAAAAAAAAAAGAAAAGCTCTGCTCATTTTATAACCTAACAGATAATTCTCTCCATTCCCAAACCCAAAACCCACGTTTCTTCTCTTCATCTTCATCAAAGTTTCATCACAAATTCATGTTCAAAAATTCAAGAGTTAAAAAGGGAATCATCAAGCAATTAACAAGCATCAAAAATATATCAAAGAATCAAGGTAATTTCATTATTTAGATGTGTTCTTGTGTTTTGAAGCTCACGATTTCCTGAGAATAAATACAAGTGTTTCAATTTTATGAACAATCAATATGAATCACCATGAATACGCAAAATATTAAAAAACGAACATATTCAGATATAGAGTCTGATATTAAACGAAACAATGTAAAAACACAATAAACAAACAAATTTACTCACAATATGGTGTAATAGATGCTTGAATCTTTCGAAGATATGTGGGTTTTAGGTTTCTTAATGATGAAGGAACTTTTTGGAGAAGAAGATGACAATTCAGTTTTCCGAAAAAGTCATTTTGAAATTTGAATTTCAAATTTATAGAAGAAATTTTTTTTAACCGGCCCATGTTTTGAAAATTTTAACCGGCCCACTTTTAATTTACCCAAAACCCAATATCTTTCAAAAAATTTCAACAAAATAAAAATAAAATAACAAAATAAAAATTCTGATTTTCAAAAAAATATTAAAAACAGTCTTAAAGAAAAGACAAAACAAAACAAAAAACAAACAAAACAAAACAAAAAAAATTGAAAACACACACAATCAAAATAAAAAAAATAAAAAAATAGCACACACAAAATACAAAAAAATATTAAACTAAAAAAAATTTAAAAATATTAAAATGCCCCCCCCTTTAATTTCTGAATGCTGTTCCCCCTCAAACGTATATCATATTTTTCAACTCAGCTCCCCCTACAAAATATCAGATAAATTTTATCAGATTTTCTCAAAATCAGATAAATTCATTTTCTGCTCCCCCTGCACATGACAATCCAGATCTTGTTAAATTCCAAAAAATTTAAACTTTTAACATTCAAGAATTTAACATCAGATTAGAATCAATTAAAAAATGTAAATTTAAAAATTATAAATTGAAACTACTGAATTATTAAATCTTAATAATTTAACATACCCAATTTGTATACCAAAAAATTAAATCGTTTTTCATCTAACGCTTTGGTAAACAAATCAGCTAGTTGATATTCAGTAGGAACAAAATATAATTCTATATTTCCATTTTCAACATGATCCTTTATAAAATGGTACCGAATGTCAATGTGTTTTGTTTTTGAATGTTGCACCGGATTTGATGCAATAGCTATTGCACTCTGAGAATCACAGTAGATAGGTATTTTCTGTGGTGTAAACCCGTAATCTCGCAGTTGGCTTTTCATCCACAACACTTGAGAACAGCATGATGAAACAACAACGTATTCTGCTTCAGCTGTAGACAAAGAAACGTAGTGTTGTTTCTTGGATGACCAGCATACGGGTTTGTCACCTAAGAATTGTACTGCTCCAGACGTACTTTTTCTGTCCATCTTATCACCTGCGTGATCAGCGTTAGAAAAAGCAGTTAGATTAAATGAAGATTCTCTGGGATACCACAAGCCAAGGTTTGGGGTTCCCTTGAGATATCTTAAAATTCTTTTGCAGCTGTTAAATGTGATTCTTTAGGATTCGCCTGATATCTAGCACACACACATGTAGCAAACATAATATCCGGTCTACTTGCTGTTAAATATATTAATGACCCAATTATACCTCGATAATGAGTCACATCTACAGGTTTCACCGAAATGTCCTCATCGAGTTTTGACTTTGAATCCGAAGCCATGGGAGTTTTCATATGTAACAACCTGAACTTTAATCAACATCAATTAGCAATAATAAACGTGATTAGCATTAATTAATCATCTTAATGTTAATTAATATGTTAAATGTAATTTTAATTACATTTATTAGCTAAGTGATTTAAAAAGAAAGTTAATAAAAGTTACAATGAAATTATGAGTTTTAATTATAAAATGGGTTATGTTAAAATTAAAATAAAGGTTACAAGTTTGTGATGAAAAATAAACTAGTTTTGGGCCAAATTGTGAATTTTGAAAGTTGAAGTAAATAAATACCCAAAAAAAAAAAAAAGAAAAGCTCTGCTCATTTTATAACCTAACAGATAATTCTCTCCATTCCCAAACCCAAAACCCACGTTTCTTCTCTTCATCTTCATCAAAGTTTCATCACAAATTCATGTTCAAAAATTCAAGAGTTAAAAAGGGAATCATCAAGCAATTAACAAGCATCAAAAATATATCAAAGAATCAAGGTAATTTCATTATTTAGATGTGTTCTTGTGTTTTGAAGCTCACGATTTCCTGAGAATAAATACAAGTGTTTCAATCTTCTTCAAACCATCAAATTGAGTATAAATTGGTGTTTCAATATATGAAATTAAACTCATGCATGCTTTGCTTATATGATTTGTTGATCATAATAGCATTTGGAGAAATTAGTTCTAAGTTTGAAATGAAATTCTGAAAATTTTATAAGTGCTGATTATTGTTTTTGTTGTGATCAAATGAGAAGGCCAAGAAGGCCAATGCCTTCGGCCATATAACAGACATATATGTATGTGTTTTGTCTATTATATAGAAGCATGAAATCATTCTTTCACTTATTAAATTTGCTGCTGGAAGTGTAAAAAGAAACTAAGTAAAAAACAGAGAAAAATAGAAGAGCATTGTGTGTTCTGAGTTTTGCAAACTACCGAAACCATCTGCATGTATACCGAAACACTGCAGCAGTCTTTTCCTTTCCTTTTCTATATAAAAGTTGATATGTACAGTGTGACGTGTGTGTATAGCAGCCTTCCAGTCCATTTTTTATATGTGTGATGTGCGAATGTATATATATCCTGTGCAGTGATGTCATGCGTGTATTAGTTATGTGTGAAAGCTATGAGTCAAAACACAAAAGCCTCAGTCCAGCAGCCTGTTTATTCTTTTCTTTGTGTGTGGTTGCACTCGACAGAAACACCATGTGTATGTTTCGGGTATGCTGTCCAAAACAGAATTAGAAAGCAAGGGCAGCAACGATTTCTTTTTCCCTTTTGTGTGTACCTTGGGCTGTGAAGCATAAAAACAGAAACAACTATGTCTTTTCATTCATAAATAGTGTATATGTGTAGTGTACAAAAAGAGAAAAAGAAGAAGCCGTATAGCAACCATCTTCCTTTTTATTTACTGTAGTTTCATTGATATGGTATGTGTGTATGTGTGAGCTGTTAATATATAGCAGAATCAGCACCCATATTCGGTGTTATGGGCTGTACAAAACCGAGAAACAGCAGCCCTTTATATGCTGTCCAAATAGAACCTGCACAGCCCTGTCATTTTCTTTCATAAATATAGTCTTTAGTGTGTGTGTGGCTGTGAGTTTATAAAACAGTGACAGCAACACTTTCACTTTCCTTTGCACAAATTTGGGATGTGTGTGCAGTGTGTGTAACTGAAACAAGTCCAGCTATCCTTATTTTATTGTTGTTTCTCGAATATGTATGTGTGTTGGGTGCAGAGAAACTAAAACAGAATCAGCACCTAATATAAATGTACATGTGTGCTGTGCGTGTGTATTATATATATATATATATATATATATATATATATATATATATATATATATATATATATATATATATATATATATATATATATATATATATATATATATATATAGATATGTGGTGTATGTGAAATATATATATAAATACATGTGGAGAATTTGTGACGGAAACCAATATTAATACATTCATACATATGTGCAGTACATGAAGTGGGTTATTTATGATTTTGGATAGCCTCACCTTAACACTTCATTTTAAGTTATCATGTAGCACTTGTGTGTGGGTTTTTATGTTAAAACAGAAAGTGTATAACGAGTATCATGTTTAAATGTGTGCTTAATTGCGATATATGCTCATGTATTGGACACAAAATTATGTACCTAGCTTGATATAATAAAGGATGCCAACAGCCTTTTACATGCCATACATATATTATGTACTTATATACACATTAAAGGTGTCAGTGTAAGTATGTGTCTCTAATTATAAATGCATATTATTAAGGAAGTAAAATATAAACCATATTATTTAATTGGTCATGAAGCATACTTTTGTGTGACTTATGAACATTTCAATAAGTATATGTTAAACTGTCATATAGTTCATTGCCATGAGAATTAAAGGAAAGCATAGAGTGAGATTTTAATAACAAGAAATGCATATAAGATCATAAAGTCATCCAAATAATATCAAGGCTACGTTATAAGCCTAATTATAAATACAACAAAGTCTGCGATGATATTATAAGTCAATAAATGAATAAGTTCATACATAGGCTTCATAAAATCTGAGAATTCAATAGAATTACACAATTAAGTTGTGTAAAGTCAATAAGCTTATGTAATTCGACTTGTCGTTAAAATTAACAGGTTTAGCTAAATCTGAACCATGTTGTAAAGTCAAAGTCCCTAAAGCCAAGCCAGAAAAGTCAAGTTAAAGCAATTAAAGCCAAGATCAGTTAATAAAGTCAAGCCAAAGTCAGAGAAGCAAGTCAAAGCCAAAGTCAGAGCCAAAGTCATTAAAGTCAAAGTCAACAGTCGTGCAATAAAACCAGTAACTGTGAGTTATAGATATAACTGTATACATGCTTGTCTTCCTGTGAGACATATTGTTGTTCTAGCTTTATTTGAAAGTCTATATGCTCAGCTAGAATGTGAACTGTGCACACCTTGGTACGGTGATGCTCTGTGGATCATGATAGCTTTTAATATATCATCATGCACACTTGTATTTACAGTCTGAATTAGTCTTGGATATATTATTGTTGCTATCTTGATTCATTACTTGAATGCTTTCAGTCATTTGCCTTGATATCAATGCTTTTATATGCTTCCACATAATTCAAGTCTGAGAAAGTCCATGTCAGTCTATGATTAAGTCTACTCCGATGTTTGCCCACGTTGTCTTACTGGTAGCTAGCCCAGTATGTGGTTGGCCCCCACAATTAAAAGCGTGTGCGTGGGATTAAACATCATCCGATCTTAAGTCCTATGTCTCACAATGTCTGGCTGATAGCGGCAGTCATGTCAAAATCGCGCTTGAAGTCAAAGTCAGAGATTAAAGTCAAAAGTCAAAGTCAAGTCTCCGCTTAAAATTGTCATGACATGTAAACTGTTAAATCTACAATCTCACTAAGCACCGCTTACAGTTGTTGTTGAATCTTTTTACAGGTTTAATCAAAGGAAAAGGTCCAGCTGACCCAAGTCTTTAGGATCTGCACGCTCAAATTCGAAGTCATTAGACCACTACTGAATCTGTAATTGGTATTGATTGAAGACAATGGTGGTGGTGGTTTGGGTAGATCTGTTCTATGTATTGTGATTATGTATTAGATTAGTGTCCTGGTGCCCTTTTGTAGTTTTATTTTGAACTTATTGTATGATAATACTAATATCTGTAATGACTTAATTCCGCACTTTATTAATCTATCTTAGTTTTGATTGATGCTGTATTGCTCCTTGGGACCTAGTCATTCAGGACTGCCCCGTAAGGGACGGTCTTGACATCATAGGAGTACTGTTAACCATGTTAAATTTCTTTAACATGTCTTGTATATATTTTGACTGATTAATAAAAATACCATCAGCCAATTGTTTAACTTGTAATCCTAAGAAAAAATTATTTCTCCCATCATGCTCATTTCGAATTTTTGGGACATTAAAATGCGAATTTCTTACAAAATTCAGGATTTGTAGACCCAAATATTATGTCATCTACATATATTTGTATTACTATAATATCTGGCCCCTGACGTTTTATAAACAGAGTTGTGTCAACTGCACCTTTGTTGATTCCACATTTCAACAGATATGTTGAAAGTGCATCATACCAAGCACCCGGTGCTTGTTTAAGGCCATACAGTGACTTATCTAAAATATATACATGATCAGGTTTCGAAGGATCAGTAAAGCCTTCGGGCTGATATGTATATACTTCATCGGTTAGTTCCCCATTTAAAAACGCAGTTTTAACATCCATTTGATAAACAGTAAAGTTTTTGTGAGCGGCAAAAACTAAAAACATTCTAATCGCTTCTATTCGTGCAACTGGTGCAAACGTTTCATCGTATCAATCCCTTCTTGTTGACTGTATCCTTTGGCAACGAGGCGAGCTCTATTGCGAATGATTACTCCATGTTCGTCCTTCTTGTTTTTAAAGATCCACTTCGTGCCAATGATGGACTTGTCTTTAGGGCGCTCAACAAGTCTCCAGACCTTTAACCGTTCGAACTGATGCAGTTCTTCTTGCATCGCAACAATCCAATCAGCGTCCAGAAGTGCTTCTTTCACATTCTTAGGCTCTATTTTGCTTAGAAAATTTGAAAATAGGCACTCGTTTATTGTGGCTCGTCTGGTTTGGACTGAAGCAGATGGATCACCAATAATGTTTTCTATTGGGTGATTTCTTGTCCACTTGAAAGTATGTGGATACGGTTCTATGTGGTCTTGATTGGGATTACGGTCTAAATATATTGGTCGGGGGGTTACTTCAGATGTAGTTGGTAGGGTATCTGAGTTAGGAGCTTCTGAATGTTCAGATGTTAAGGGGGTTTCAGAAGATTCTGGAGGTTCTATGGGTTGTGCACTTTCAGTTGGCAAGTGCACATCTGTTGTTGAGGCTTCTCCAGTTTCTTCTGATACTTGTTGATGAGAATGATCAGAGACTACGACGGGATCTTCAGTAATCCTGTCAGACACCAAATTTAGAACATTAGTTTTGGGCTTCTCAAAGTAGTCTACATTAAATTCTCAAACAATCTATGTAATACAGAATTTTCAGCATTATGTTCAGGTGACTCCATGAAAGTCTGCGTGTTAGGTTCGGGTCCTGAACTGGTATGTTCAGAAGCCATTACCACTCCTTCATCAAATTTGACGTTGACGCTCTCGTTGACTGTTTTGGTTCGCTTGTTGTAGACACGGAAAGCGACTGACTCCTTTAAATAGCCGATGAATATTCCTTCATCTGCCTTTTGATTAAACTTTCCAAGGTTGTCTTTGTCGTTTAGAATAAAGCATCTGCATCCAAAGACATGGAAAAATTTAATATGAGGTATTCGTTTATTTATTAATTCATAAGGAGTCTTTCCGAATCTTTTATTGATGATTGAACGATTCTGTGTGAAATAAGCTGTTGCAACTGCTTCGGCCCATAAAAATAACGGTAGATTTGAATACGCCAGCATCGTCCTAGCTGATTCCACTAGTGTCCGATTTCTTCGTTCAACGACACCGTTCTATTGTGGAGTTCTAGCAGCTGAAAACTGATGTGTGATTCCTACAGAATTCAAAAATGATTCAAGCGATTTGTTCTTGAATTCTGTTCCGTTACCTGAGCGGATTGATTGAATTGTAAGTTGCAACTTCACTTGAATTTTCCGGATGAAGTCTATGATTATTTCAGTAGTATCTGATTTGGACCTCAGGAAGAAAACCCATGTGTACCGTGAATAGTCGTCAACTATCACCAATACGTATCTTTTCTTATTAATGCTTTATACTCTCATTGGTCCACACAAATCCATATGTAGTAATTCCAGTGCTGTGGTTGATGAGTGTTCAGATTTGGATTTGTGTGAAGCTCTTGTCATCTTTCCTTTTTCACATGCGGCACACAACTGCTCCTTTTGGAATTTGAGAGTTGGTAGCCCTTTAACTAACCCGCCTTTCGCTAGGTTGGTTAATTCATTGAAGTTCAGATGTGAAAGACGACGATGCCATAGCCATGCTGTTTTAGATGTAACTTTTGACAGTAAGCATACATCTTTCTTCAGATTAATATAGGCTAAGTCAATGGAGTACAGATTGGTTTTCCTGTTTTCTGCCAGTATTTACGTTCCCCGGATCTGATGCTGCATGATTGGCTTTGAAGTTGACTTCCAATCCTTTATCACACAGCTGTCCAATGCTAAACAAATTATGTCCAAGACCATCAACGTATAAAACCTTCTGAATGGTAATTTTGTCGTATGCGAGACTCCCGTATCCTTTGAAAGGACAAAACTGATCATTTCCAAATCTGACCGTCCCACAGAACTTTTCTACAAAGTTCGTGAGTGTGTCTCTTTGTCCGGTCATATGCCTGGAACATCCGGAGTCAAGATACCATACATGGTTTACCTATAAGACGAAATAGCACATGAGGTACCCACTTATAGTTGGGTACTTTTGATTTAGGTAAATCATTGAGTTTATTATTTGTGTTCTCATCAGATATGGCTTTTAGCTTTACAATTGATGTTGACTTAGGTACCCACTTTTGAACAGTTCTTTTAGGTATCCACTTTTGTATTATTCTTGGTGGAACTGTTTTTGAAATAATTTTCTGTGGAACCTTTTTCTGTTTAAAAAATGGGTCCTTTTTCTTCGGTTGCCAGACGAGCTTATCAGATTTTACAATTAAAGGTTTACAAGCACCAGAAATCAAAGCAATTAAGTCTGTTCGAGAGAATTTTATACAAGAATTATCAACAAATTTATTATTACAGAAGTTTTCAAAGTTGCTATTTCTATCTGTAACAATATTTTTCTTCACGCGCCACTCTTGTTTTATTTTCTTGTTTTTCTGTTCGCTCTTCTTCTTTCTCCAAACTTGCTTTCTTGAACCGTTCACAATAATATCTGACATAAAAGAAACATGAGAATTAGTAGACTTAGAAACTTGTTTCTTCTGTAAATTTCTCTTACCTTTTGAAGATTGGACTCTAAGTGCAATGGAGTTCTCTGTTGAAGATGATTCACCTTTTTCAAAGTTAGGAGTATCAAAAATAACTTTTGTTTTCTCCTTCTTTTGTTGTATAGTTGGGGAATGTTCAGATGATTTTATTGAATCTGTAGAAATTCTTTGCAGAATTTTAACAGGTTTCTGATTGTTTGTTATGTAAAGGTTTTACAAAGTCATCAATTTTAACACACATTTCCTCTAAGGAATTGAAGTCAGAGTTCATAAACAGATCAAATTCCTTTTCTGAATTGATAGAAACTAGAGAAGTTGAAGATGATGGATCAGACAACTTTTTGTTCTCAGACTATTTTTGTAACTTTTGTTCCATATTTTTAAGTTCAGTCTGGAGAGATTTATTTTCTGTCTCAAAGTTTTTAATTTTCAATTCTAGATCAGAATTTATCTTTTCTAGAATTGAAAATGGTAAGTATAACTTTTGAGATTGAGTAGGGGATTCAGACAAATCCTTTTCAGATTTATATGTCTGAATGTACTCTTCTTTAATATCAGTATTATTGCTTGATTCATTTATTCTGTTATAATCAACAGAATTTTACATTTTGTCTGATCTTAATCTTTTTGTTTCTTCACTAGTTTCTACTTCATCAGATGCTTTCATAAACGTCATTTTTAATCCTAAGTTCATATATCTGACATCATATAAAGTTGGTGAACTAGATATTGCCTTTGTCAGATACTTGAGATTTTCCCAACCAATACCAGATTTAGAATTATAAAATTCTGTGTCTTTTGGTTGATTTAAATAAATGGTTTGATCTATTTTTCCTCTTTTGATAGATTCATCTTCCATCTTCTTTATTTTCTCATAAAGCTTAGTTCGTTCTTCAAAAGTAGCATGATATTTTACAGAAAAATTTGAAGCTTCTAATTCTGCTATTCTCAGTCTTTCTTGTAGGTCAGATATATTATGATTAAGTTCTAGTATTTTGCTTTGAAGTTCTTTTTCTTTATCTTGTAAATCTGAAACTGCTCGTAAGGCTAATGCTTTATCTTCGAAAAAATCTAAAACTAAATTATGTTCATTACGAAGCTTATTTTTCAAAGAGTGAACATTTTTCTTTTCAGCCTTTAACGATTTTTCAAATTTCTTAAGCATAAAGGCTATATGAGTTAATTTCTCTTCTAGCACACAAGAATCATCAATATCAGAGTCAGAGTTAGAATTTACCTCCGGCTTGTCTGAACCATCTGATCTTTCTGACTCTGAATCTTCATTATCCTCATCATCAGTTTTTCCAGTTGCCATCAACGCAACTTCTTCTGTCTCTTCCTTCTCAGACTCTTGTCTTTCCTCATTCTCTTCATCTGTTAATCCAACCTATACTTCATACTCAGCTATCATGGCTGACTCACTTAATTCTGACTCATTGAGAACCTCTGATTTCAGGCAAATATGAGCATCCTCATCTAGGATGTCTTCATCTTCAGATAACTGCAGCCAATGATCATCTTCCGCCATAAGAGCTTTTCCAGCCTCTTTTTCTTTGGCTAAGAGAGCCTTTCTTGTATAGTAATCAGAGTTTTTGACTACTGGAAGTCTACATTCACGGGCAAAATGACCTGGTTTTCCACAGTTATAACATTTCTGCTCTGAATCTTTCTTTGCTGACTTATCTGATTTTTCATATTTGTCAGTCTTTCTTCCACTGCTTTTTCCAGATTTTTCATATTTTTCCTTCTTCTCAATTTTCCTCGAGCCAGTCTTGTAGCGCATCTTATTGTTGGTTGGCTTACGGTAGAACTTCTTTTGAAATGCTTTGGTTAGCAGTGCCATCTGCTTTTTCATTTCTTCAATCTCAGAATCTGCAGATGAATCTGAGGTTTCTGATTCAGAAGAGGTACTGCTGACTACTGCCCTTTTCTCATTTTTCAACTTATATTTGTACTTCTTTTCTGCCAGTAAAGCCAACGGGTCAGCAGTCTCTTTCTCGGCTTTCTTCTTTCCTGATAATTTCATCAATACAACCTCTTGGTATTATTGAGGTTCTCAAACATCATATGAAAATCCATTTCTTCAATATCCTTTGTCTGCTGTATACTCATGGCATGGCATACTTCTCCCATTCAGGGTTCAGTACATTTAAGAACTTGACATTTATGTCCAGGTTGGACTTTGTCACTCCATTTCTTTTCATTTCACTTACCAAACTCACAAACCTCAGGAGTGTTTTCCAGTAGTTCTCCTTCACAAGCTCGAAAATTCTCGAATGTCATCAGATTGTTTCTAGCTCTGTTTGTTGCAGCTCTGTCAGATCCCCTCATAAGTTTACACACTTCATCCCATATGGATTTGGCGGTTTTTGTGTTTGTGAGACATGTGTAAATGTCATTGGGGATTGAGATCAGTAATAATTTCTGGCAGTTTTATCCCCTAATTTTCTTTTCTTTTGTGCTTCAGTCAAGTTGGTAACCTCAACTGTCCTTGGTGGAATCGGGGGATTACCGGTGGGTACTCCAGGGATTGTTTCCATGAATGTAGCTGGTCCTTCTGTTAAGGATTTCAACATTTCTTCTGACTGTTCATGAAAACTTATGAATTCTAGAAACCTCTCCCTCTATTGGACGTATTCTCCCCGGTAAAGAATTGGGGGTTTGGTTTCTGATCCCATTGCTAGAGCGTCTTTTGACATTGTGATTGATATTTTGGAAACTGTCCAAGATCTGATGAACTTTGATTGAAATTGAAATTGTTGATCAACAGTTGAAAGTTGATCAACCTTTGAAACAAAGATTAGTATCAAATGATCAACTCGAATCTATAACAAAGTAACTTGTTAGAAGCAATAATCAACTCGAATCAAACAATGAGAAAACTCGAATGACTTATGCAAGACTCGATTGATGCTGTGTTAAACTCGAATGAACTTTGTGAAACTCGAATTAGTTTTGAGTGAAACTCGAATAATATTGTATAAAACTCGAATTAAGCTCTTGTAAAACTCGAATGATGTATCTGAGAAACTCGATTTAAGCTCTTGTGAAACTCGAATGATGTTTCTTAGAAACTCGATTTAAGTTTCTGAAGAACTCGAATAAAGTTTCTGAAAAACTCGAATAAAGTTTCTGAAAAACTCGAATCAAGTATTTATAAAACTCGAATTAACTTTCAGTTCAACTCGAGTGAATTGATGGTCAACTTGATTCAATTGAGAGTCAACTCGAATGAAATTGTAAGTCAACTCGACTAAATAGCAAGTCAACTCGAATGATTAATCATGCCAACTCGATTTACTCAAGTTAACTCGTTTGTGTAACAAAATGCAACTCGATTGACACTTGTTGTCAACTCGATTTACAAAGACAGTCAACTCGAATTACAAATACAGTCAACTCGAATTGCACATAATCTATGTGTATATCGAGTTTCTTGGTTTTTTCAGATTATTCAAGTCTGAAATTCAAAATAATTCGTAAAACACAGCCATTTTCATCCAAATTGAAATCGAAGGTAAGGATTTTGATTACAAACACTTTTTGTGAAACAATATTGTCCAAAAATAGATCTAGACGTGACTTTTTCAATAGAACAGTGATGAACTTTTTTCAAAATTTCAGAAAAATCACTAGATCTTTTTCTGTGTTTGATGAATCAAAACAAGATTATAGTCAATTGAATCGACTACTTATCCTATTCCTTCGATCCAATTTTCAGATTGTATGATCAACAGATTAAAAACCCTTAGTGATTTTAGGGTTTTCGAGAAAGAAAAAAAAAATTCAAGAACAGTTCGTAATTATCAATTTCAGAATCAAAATTCACCCCTAGAAGCTCTGATACCAATTGTGAATTATAGTTTCTTATCAATCAAACAACAATATCAATAATCAAGAACAATTACTGAAATCAAAACTAACCGAATGATTATATTACAGATTTGTTGATTACAAAATGATGAAATGGAAGCTTCGTATACAGTAACCGTTTCTCTGAAATCTATGCGTGCCAAAATGTAATTGTCAGAGATCTATTCTATTTTGAAAGTCAACACTCTATTTATATACATTTATGCAACTATTAACTAATTACAAAACAGACCCTATACTTTGTATTCCATCAACTAAAATACATTCCAACAATAGGTACTAAAATTGTAATTTTAAAGCGAAAAGGACGATAACCATAATTTGTATATAACCACAGGGACTAAAATTGTAATTTACCCTAAAAATAAATACATCACAAACTAAATGTATCCGTAAATATTCCTTAAAACGACAAAAAAATATTAAAAAACTAATATATTAAAAATGTTAGTTAATAAATCTATAATATCAAGATAAAACTCAAAAATATACATTAGAATAATAATAAGCACTCAATATTATGCAATCAACTAATATTAAAGATATAAAAATATTTAAAAACAGAAATAAGTTTTATTTGGATTTTCGGATTTCGGATTATCCGAATATCCGAAAATCTGGAATTTTACTATCTGAATCCGAAATTTCAAATATATGAAATTATATATATGCTATTGATTTTCATCTTACAACGTGAAATGTTTGTTAATATGATTTTACAAGAGTGATTGGGTGTAGTAAACTATTTTGGTGTCATTTCAGTTTAAAGTAAACTATTTTGGTGTTCTTTTGGTTGTACTAAACTATTTCGGTATTTGAATTCTAAATTAACAATGTAGTAGATTAACTATGTAGTAAACTATTTTGGTTGTCTTTTGTACTATATCACTAAAATTATAATTAAATAAAAAGTAAATTACAGAAATGGTCCCTGCGGTTTGCATAAAACTTTGGATACGGTCCCTGTGGTTTCAATTTTGCATAAACGGTCCATATTATCACTGTTTACTTGCAAAAATGGTCCCTCTGCTGTTAACTTTAACAATCAAATAGTTAAATCTTTTATAATGACCATTTTACCCTTTTCTTTGATAACATTTTGGTCCCTCAAGTTTGTAGTTCATTTTAGTTTTGGTCCCTCAAGTAAATTTTTTTATTTGACTCTTTTATTATTATTATATTATCATTATTATAAAAATTATTATTATTATTATTATTTATTGATTAACTTTTTACATATTAAATTATTTGTTTATTAAGTTTCCTATATATTAATATATTTTTCAGTTTATATTATAAACTTATTAATTTTTTTATTATAAACAATAGTATCAAATTAGAATCCATTTCGTTTTTTAGTTTTTTCAAATGAAAAAAATACAAATATTTTATATTGTAGTTTTCCAAACCAAAAAAATTTGAATCTTAAGCTTTTATTTCTTTTTACAAACGAAAAAAAGTTACTAACCATTCATTTTTAATTTTTTTTCATTTTCTAAACGTAAAAAGATATGAAAACCAATCTGTTTTTTTATTTTTTGCACCAAAAGATTCAACCTATTACGATTTTTATGTTTTGGAAAACGAAAGTAAATACAAACAATTTTGTTATTAGTTTTTGCAAACGAAAAAACTACGAATAATTCTGATTTTCAGTTTTTCTAAACACAAAAAAATCATTTTATTTTTCTAGTTTTTCGAACCAAACCACAACCTTTTATTTTTTTTGGTCCGAACAGAAAACTACGAACCATTACGTTTTAAAGTTTTTAAAAAAATGAAATATTGTGTAGCCTTTTTGTTCGAAAAAACAAAAAAAAAATGAAATGGTTTGTAGTTTTTTACGATTGAAAAAAGTTAAAAACGTAATGATTAGAATAACATAAAAACCGAACAAAAAATAGACTATTTCATTTTTTGAAAAATCGTATTTTGTACGTTTGGATAAAGCTAAAAAATCAAAATGAGTCTATTTTTTGTTCGATTTTTATGGTATTCTAATCATTACGTTTTAAACTTTTTTCAATGGTAAAAAATTAAAACCATTCCTTTTTTTTTTAGTTTTTCCAAACAAAAAGGCTACGCACTATTTCATTTTTTTAAACGATTTTAAAGCGTAATGGTTCGTAGTTTTTCGTTTGGAGAATAAAATAAAAGGTAATGGTTTGATTGAAAAACTAGAAAAATAAATTGATTTTTGTTTGGAAAAACTGAAAATCAGAATTATTCGTGGTTTTTTCGTTGCAAAAACTAATAACAGAACTGTTTGTATTTATTTTCGTTTTCCAAAACAAAAACTAGGAATGGGTTGAATTTTTTGGTGCAGAAAAAAATAAAAAACGGATTGGTCTTCGAAGCTTTTTACGTTTTAAAATGAAAAAACTTAAACATGTATGGTTAGTAACTTCTTTTCGTTTGAAAAAACAAATAAAAGTTTAAAGTTCAAAATTTTTTGGTTTGGAAACTACAATATAAAATGTTTGTATTTTTCATTTGAAAAAGCTAAAAAAGAAAATGGATTCTAATTTGATACAATTGTTTATAATAAAAAGAAATAATTAAGTTTGTAATCTAAATTATAAAATATATTAAAATATAGAAAACTCAATAAACAAAAAAAATAATATGTAAAAAGTTAAAATAATAATAATAATAATAATAATAAATAATAATAGTTATAATAATAATAAAAGAGTTAAATAAATAAATTTACTTGAGGGATCAAAAATAAAATGAACTACAAACTTGAGGGACCAAAATTTATCAAAGAAAAGGGTAAAATGGTCATTATAAGGTGGCGTTTGGTTTGAAAGATTTAAACAACCCATTTAGGATTTGGATTTAGAAATCCTTCATTATCATGTTTGGATACAATATTAAAAAAATGATTTAGCTTATTTAGGATTTTAGATTCTTCATTTCTCCACCTTTCATAATCCATCCATACCCCTAAAGATTTCAAAATCCTATCATTGTATAATTAATCATTATAAATTCATGCAATCCAAACACCTCATAAAAGATTTAACCACTTGTTTGTTAAAGTTAACGGCAGAGGGACCATTTTTGCTAGTAAACAGTATGCAATGGATGCATCCTAGGCTATTATGTGTTTCGCGAAAGTGTAGTGTAATGTCATACACTCCTTTCGAACCAGATACATTGAGATGGCGCACTCAGTGTAGTCTTTCGTATGATATTGATTATTACACATTTCGTTAGGTCCTTCGATAAAAATAAGTCAACCATTCGTTGCTTTAGTCATTATTTTTATGTAAATCTGGAATTGAGGTGGATATTATATTTAAAAGAAAATTTGTTTTCAAAACATCATATAGTCTTTGAAGTTCCTATATTCAATCTCGATACTGGGCATTTGGCTCAAAATGTGTTCTTTTGTCAGTTGAGTACTCAGGGGTGAAGATTGGAAGTGTGCAGAATGTAGCTACCATTTGAGGACCTGGTTTACTTTTAGTTATCTTCTTTTTGTTAATAAGTAGTGAATGTGAATAATTAATAATGTTGAGTTTTAATTTTAAGGGTTATTGTTGAAGAACTCATACGAACTTTCATGAATTTATCGATTAAGTCACTGTACTTTTTTCCCAAAAAGTTTAAGTCCATAGAAAATTTTTGTCTTATTCAAAACTATATATTTGACATGTTTAGCAGGTCACTAACTGGTAACGGTACAATGACCTAAACAAGAAAAAAGAAAGTCCAGTGACTTAATCGTGAAAATAGGAAAAGAAAGTTGTTTTTTTTAATAATAAACTATTCGAGAAACTAATTGTTTTACCTGTTAAGCAGGTAGCAGGTTAAAAATATATAGTTTTGAATAAGACAAACTTTGTCTAGGGACTTAAATATTCAGAAAAAAAGTTCAGTGACTTAATTGACAATTGTATGAAAGTCTGTGGAATTTATTCAATATTAATCCTAATTTTAATTTGGTATTTTTAGACCAACTGATAATTATTTTTATAAGTTTGGAAGTTTAATAATAATATTTCTTGGCTTTGTTTAAATGAGTTAGTTAATTAGGACATCGTCGATCCTTCAGGGTCGGGGCGTTACAGAAAAGGTATCAGAGATTTAGGTTCAATTCCTTAGAAAGCAATAGACTTGGCCTGTGAGATATAGGAAGACCATGGGTTAGTACTTTGTTTATTAATTCCATACTTTTCTGTTCTTAACGTTGATGATTGTAACTTCCTTTCAAATTCTGTAGATGCCTCCTCGTAGGTTGATCCACATTCAACGGAGAAACGCTCGCAATAATAGTGATACTCGGGAAGCAAATTAGTCCTTTACACAAGCTCAGTTAGTTGTATTGAACAAGTAGTTGCTAATGTTGTTACCCAAGCCGTGCCCCAAGTTCTGATAGCTGCCCATAATCTTCTTTATAATGATGTTGGTGTTGTAGATCCGCCAAACAATACTCAAGGACCGCCTACTTATCAGCTTCTAGAGAGGTTTCAGAAACAGAAGCCTGAGTCTTTTCGTGGGGGAAAGAAACCAATTGATGTTAAGAACTGGATAGCTTACTTGGAGAAAAGTTTTGAAAATTTGGAATGCACTGAGAACCAGAAGGTTCAATAAGCTGCCTACAAACTAGAAGGGGATGCTTATTCTTGGTAGAAGACTATAAAGGAGGTTGAGGCTGATGGTTTTCTGGAGTCTTTGGTCTGGAAAGATTTCCTGGACTGACAACATACGGGCATACGATCGAGAGTATTTTAATATCCAATAGGGAAGCGATGAAGATGTGACTGCATATATGGAGCGATTCGTGCAGGTTGTCGGTATAGTTGGCGCTTCAGCCAGAACCGCAAAGCAGGAGACTGAAAAATTTGTATGGGGTTTGCGCCATGAAAATCGTCACCAAATTATTGACAGGTGGTATGAAAAAATATAGGATGCGACTAACGCAGCGAAATATGTAGAAATAGAGACCCGATTTTCGAGCTAATGAGAGAGGTGACCGAAAGAGAGGCCGAGATGAAGACTGTGGACAGGCTTCAGGTTTGTAAGGTTCTAGTCGGGACACAATTTTAATGAGAATAAAATGGTTCAGCATGGTCAGAGGCAGATTACTGGAGACCAAAGTCGTTTTGGTCAGAATGGTCAATGGCAGGGTCAAAGACTAAATTGGAATGGAGATAATAACCAGTAGCAGAATCGAAATAGGGGGTTCCAGCAGGGAACCAACTATCAGTTTTCGACGCCTAATCTGTTGAGACGTACTGTACTGGAGTAGAGGAATGATAGGACTATAATTTTATGTGTTTTCGGTATCGTTTAAGGCTCATTTTATGCACTGATGCTTTGTAACTTCCATACATTTACTCCTAAATTGTGTTTCAGGGTCAAGAAGTCAAATAGAAGCAGCTCGAGAAAATTCAGTGCGAACCGAGCCAGTGGGGGCGCAGACCTGCGCCACCCTACGCTGCAAAATAGAGAATTTCAGAGCTAGGGAGCAGTTCCAGTGTACCCCCAGGCGCAAGGGGGGGGGGGGGGCGCAGGGCTACTCCCCCGGGGTGTAAAAAACCTGCAGACACGTTTTTGAGCCCAAAACCCTAATTTTCACCTCCTCTATAAATAGAGGTTGTTTGCAATCATTTTGGGGAGTCCCGAAGTGTTGAAAAAATGTCGAAGCCCTGCCGGAGTTGATTCACGATCTGATTACGAAGATGGTGGATTGCACTCGTTCGAGCCTACGATGATGTCTCCAACCACTCCTGGTGAAGAGCTCATGATGAGCGGCTAACCACCATAGCCGTGTGCGGAGGATCTACGACTAAGTTTTACATTCTTGAATTTCACTTTATGTTTTGATGTATTTTGTGTTTCTTGAATATTTTATGTGTAATGCAAATGATAAACATTCGGTTAGTATTATGAGTAAATAGTTTGATTGGTAAAATCAATATAGTTCATAGTGGTATTATTATTTGTGCCGAGTCCATTAGTTTAGGGATTAAGACAAGTAATGAATATTGCATGCGCTATGCCGAGATTTATTGGTGAAGTATTTATGATTAATTTGACTACGCAATTGATTATGTCTATGTGATTGTTGCATGAAATTTAAGTGAGTAATAACTTATTCTGTAGTGATCCCGTAAATGGTTATCTTCAAATTGCTTTGTTAATCAATTCGTTAGTTGCTTGCCGTTGTTTTAGTTATAATTTAGTCGTAATCATTATTCCAAACAAAGCACTCATTTCACAATTTAATCACTTTTATAAACCTAAAGAAACTAGCTAATTAACCCTAATAAACCTACACGCTCTCTGCGGATTCGACCTTTACTTCTCTATGCTAATAGTTAGATTTAAGGTTATATCTATAGGCCACAACGACGGCTCGTCAGATTTTGACGCCGTTGCCAGGGAGTGGTAACGTAAGTTAGGGCTAGAACTTAGTTTTGACCTTAGTTTTAAGTTTTAAGTACTTTAGTTTAATTATTTTTTATTATTTAATTTCCTATTATTAAAATTCGTATATAAAATCAAAAAATTCAAAAAAGGTCATTGTAGTCCTCTACTTTACCATTAAAAATATAATTAGTTTAATTAAGTAATTTAATTTAAGTTTTTAATAGTTTATGCTCACACGTTGATCGGCCAAAGGATTGCCGCTATAATTCGAACCTGAAATCGAAAAAGTAGCTAAATCTAACCGAAAGACTGTCAGGATACAAAAACAACAAAGATTAATCACGGAGAATTCAAACGATCAGCGTATACATACGGAGGACGATAACGAGCGAGAGGAAGAAATTCTCGCTTTAGAAGATCATCTGATTTCGTCAAGAAATCATGAGCAAGAAGAACTTGAGCGCGTAGTTATTAGGATGGGTGAACATGCGAGAACGATGGTTGAGTCACATTACCGCCCTGTTGATGTGCCCGACCCTTCTCCTATTCGATACCCTGAAAATGAGAACGAACCCGAAGTTCGTCCTCAATTATATCAAATTCTTCCTATTTTTCGAGGGATGCCAAGTGAGCAACCCTATGAACATTTAGCTGAATTTACGGTCATTTGTAAAGCAAACCATGTTCGAGGTATAACCACTGATGGTTTAAAACTTCGATTATTTCCTTTCTCGTAAAAAGGGAAAGCTAAAAATTGGTTTGTGTCGATACCGACCAATAGCATCACGACATGGGATCAAATGAAAAGAGAATTTCTCAATAAATACTATCCCATTAGTAAAACCACTGAGAAAAGAAAGGAAATTATCGGGTTTAAACAAAAACACGGTGAACAATTTTACAAGGCACTTGATCGGATGAACGAATTGCTAAGAGCTTGTCCACACCATGAAATTCCAAAATGGATGCTCGTCAAAACTTTCTTTGATGGTGTGAGTCAAGAAAGCCAGAACATGATCACCGCCGCTACTAGTGGCACATTCTTAGCTAAAGAAGATGATGAGGCTTGGGAATTACTGAATAAACAGTAAAGGTCTCAAAGTTCAAGTTGGTTCTGAAAATAATATCGGAGTTCAAGTAATGGGTATAGACAATGCCTGGAAACGTGAAGTAAAGAGTGAAATCTCAGAACTCGGAAAGAAGATAGATCAAGTGATAAAGGGTTTTAGCCAAAACCTGTTGCATCAGTTAATTGCGTAATCTGCGGAGATCAATCTCATCATTCTGAAGCATGTCCTTAAGTGCAATCCACTGAGGAATATGCTAATGAAATCTATGGTTTTAGAGCGCATCGGGAAAGGGATAACCCATTTCCGGAAACCTATAATCCGGGATGGAGAAATCATCCTAATTTTTGATGGAAAAATGATCAGCCTACCGATCATCAATCTAAACCAAGGTATGAACTACCACGAAGAGAATATCAATATGGTTCAACTTCTGCTGCTAAAGATGAGAGATATTACGAGCCAAACCAACGCGATCAACCTCACTTTCATGTGAAGACAAATATGAGTTCGTCACAATATTCGGAGTTTGCAGAATTCATGAAGTAACAATCGGCTTTTAACGAGATGCTGAGTCACCAAATGGGTCAGATAGCCGAATCTCTCACAAGACGAGAGGAGGGGAAACATCCGAGTAACACTATTCTAAACCTGTCGCACGCACACAGCAAAGAAAAGAAGCATGAGGTTAATGAAGTATCTAAGGTGACTACCCTGAGAAGTGGTAGAGAAGTAGATAACAAGATCGAAATGCCAAAGGAACAAGAGGAAGAAGTAGACTCCGACATTGAGGTCATATATGAAGAGATAGTAGATCCTAAAAAGAAGAAGAGTTCCTAGAAAGTCACTTTCAACGAAGCAATCAAGGCAGATTTCCTAACTCCCAAAGTGTGAAGACCTTCCCTTACGGGGCAGTCCTCAGAGTCTAGGTCCCACATCATGCAACACGATATCAATCATAACTAAGATAGAGTAATTTAAGTTGCGGAATTTCTGATTACAAGTACAAACATTAGGATAAGTTAATACAATTTTTAGTTCAGATTACAATTTTTAAAATAAACTAATAAAGGGTACCATCTAATCTAATACATGTCATCATATGATCAATTCAAATCTACCCAGACCACCACAAGTATCTTCTGCCAATCAGTACCAAAGGATTTTGTTGAGTAGTGGTCTATAGAATACTTCAATCTTGATCTTGTAAGACCTAAGAACTAGGTCCTGCAGGTGACTTTCCTTTATCTTTTCCTGTAAAATATTAAACAACAACTGGTAAGCAAGGCTTAGTGAGAATATAGATTTTCAGATTACATGCATTAATCAAGCGGATCATGGGTCAAAGCGTGATATGTCTGGACTGCCGCTACAGCCACTCAATGATTGAGACATAGAACTCAGGGAATCGGATGATGTTCAGCCCACGCTCACGCTTTTAGTGGAAGCTATCCACTCATGCTGGGCTAGCTACCAGCGGTCTTCATGGGGGAACATCGGAATATCAATACCAAGTTCAATAGAACTGGTGACATAGCTAGGTCTAGAACAATAGACCGATAAAGCTAATTATTCTAAGCTGAATCAATATGTCAAATGATGCGATCAATAAAGAAAGCATAGTGATCAAAGTCATGATAGCAATAACATATGAAATGAACTATAAGTACAATGTCATGTGAAATGATAAGTCAAATTAGCTATCATGATCCACAGGGCATCACCGAACCATGGTGTGCACAGGTCACAATCCAGCTGAGCATTCATGAATGTCAATTAAACTGTCATCAACAATATATCTCAATCGGAAGTCTAGCATGAAAAACTGAATATCTATAACTCACTGGTTCTTGGTCTTTATCAAGCAGATTAAAAATCCACCACCTGAGTTATCCCAGGATTTATCTTTAATCTTGATCTATCTGATCTCTGGCTTTGCCTTTTCAATCTTTAATTATTTGTTCAGATTTATCTGAACCTGTCCAGAATAATATCACATCATTGTCAATTTCATAATCTTTTAGCTTTAAAGTCTTTATATTCTTATTTTCATCTGATTCTGATAATTGATAATTCTTTATTCTTCCATCTTGGATTCATGATTCTTGTAATTATAAAATAGTATTTAATTGTGATGTTAAAATATCAAATTTAATAATTCGGATCCGGATCCATCAAATTCGGACCATCCGGATTGGTTATCCGGATTCGGATCAATCCGAACCATGCACCCGGATTCGGACATATCCGAAATGGGTCAACCAGATTACACCATCCGAACTCGGGTCATCCGAGTTCGGACCACCTTTTATCCGAATTGAATAATCCGAATTAGGTGCATCATCCGAGATTGATCAAGAGCACCATCCGAATTTTGACATTAGATCCGAACCGGAGATTCATCCGAATTCGGACTCAGCCGAATTCGGATCACACATGTTCATATTTTCCCAGATTTGTTCTTCATGTTCTTAACTTTTATGCATACGGGTTTTTACATAAAATTCACTAAATTCATTTATATTAACATGCAATGCATTATATTGATATATTATCATTATTGGGTTGTTTTTATATCATTTTTCCATATCGAAACACTTTAATCCGTCCAAAATCATCCAAGTTCAACACTTTTCTTTAAGAACCCCTTTTTGCACAAAAACTCAGATTTTGAACTCATTTGGACGAATTAATCACTGATTTCTGTTTCTACTACTTCTAATAACTTAGATTTATCATAATCTACTAAAAATCTATACATGCATTACAATTTTCATGTTTTAAATTCTTGGGTTTCGGTTTTTATTAAAACCGAAACATACTCATAGAAACTTTGAATTTTAAAAGGGTTATTACCTCGATTTCTTGTAGTTTGATGATGTTGATTGATTGTTGTAACTCCTTATTGCATTGATTCTTCAATTAATGGACAATTTGTAAGAATTTTGATCAACTTGATGAGGATACCGTAGATGAGAGAAAGAGAAGAGAGAGAGAGTAGAGAGAGAGTGTGTTTTTGCATTAATGATCTTAAATGATCATTATTTTAGTTAATATATGTAACTTAGTTATATTTGTAGTTTAACCCACTATACTTTTGTATTTTACATCTCTTTTATATTTAATCTTTTAAATACTTTATAACATTTCTATAATTTAATTAAATATTTTCATTACTTAATTAAAATTACAATAAAATAATGTAATAAAATTACATTATCTGCTCAAATACAGAAATTAAAGTCAAGTCAAAAGCTAGGTTGTTACACAAAGTCGGGGAGAAGGTTAAGGATCAGGACACCACAGCTCCTCCTCCTTACACCGCTGCTCTAGAAAATCTGAAATCTTCTCAATATGGCAAGAGAGGTCCACAACCTGAGGATTTGTGGGACTAATTTAATCAACTCAAGATCAATATCCCATTGGTCAAGGCTATTCAGCAAGTACCCTCTTATGCCAAATTCTTAAAGATCTCTGCACGCTGAAAAGAAAGTTTAAGGTCTCGCTTCCCAAGCAGATCAATTTAACTGAGCAAGTGAGTGCAGTGATCTCTAATTCCTTGCCACCAAAGCTGGAAGATCCTGGATCACCTTTGATTCCAGTGACAATTGGCAATGTGCAGATCAAAAATGCATTACTCGACCTTGGAGCCAGTGTAAAAATTTTACGTGGGAACTTGTTTGATAAACATGATCTGGGCCAGTTACAGACCACTGATATAATCTTACAGCTGGCAGATTGGTCAACAAAATATCCAAGAGGTATCTTATCAGATATTATAGTAAAGGTAGAAGATTTTTACTATCCGGTCGACTTCCTAGTCTTAGATACTGAGAGTTCCTTTGGAGAGCATCAACCGGCCATTATCTTAGGCAGACCGTTCTTAGCCACTATAAATGCTCAAATCAATTATAGAACGGGAGTCGTAGATATTGCCTTTGGAAATCGCAAGCTGCGGTTAAACGTGTTCAATGCTTCCACCGCTGCTTCAATCGATTAAAAATGTTACATAATAGATGTGGTGGATGACCTTGCGCAGCAGCATGGTTCTCTTATCAATGCCAAGGATACCACCGAATTATTCTTTGCTAAGCACGACAATGCTAAGATGAACTCTGATAAATGCAATGAGCTTGAGGCAGTCATGGAATCAACATATGGATCTAAATAACCACCGTGGACCCATAAGAATGAAAAGCTGCCAACTGATTTGCCTCTATCTGCAAGGACGTCAATAGAACAACCACCTGTTCTAGAGTTAAAAGTCTTGTCTGTGCATTTAAAAGTATGCATTCTTAGGTCAGACTGACACTCTTCCTGTCATTATCTCATTAGATCTGACCGAGGCACAGGAAAAAGCCCTACTGCAAGTACTAATAAAGTATAAAGAGGTAGTAGGTTGGACAATAGCAGATTTGAAAAGAATCAATCCTACTTTGTGTATGCATCGAATCATTGTTGATCCCAGAGCTAAATCAGTAAGAGATGCACAAAGGAGGCTGAAACCTAATTTTAAAGGAAGTAGCAAACAAGGATGCCAAGCCTTGATTAATTCGGTGAATCCTTCCACAAGTCAAAATGGGTCACCAATAATATGCTAGTCTCTGAACTAATCATGTTAAAAGATCCCAAACATAGTTAGACTAGTATAGGAGCAGTACGTCTGGATGAAGACGTAAAACTTAGCGCTTCCTGGGAGGCAACCCAGATAACTTTGTGGGTGTGTTTCTGGAAACCCTCACGAGACAACACTCGTCCACTCGGGATACTGAGTGGTTTAACGGCTTGTTGCACGTGCTAAGTTCAATCGTGATTCCCTACGAAAAGGCGGGTTATTTTTAATTATTTTTTTATTTTAGTTAAATGTTAGTGTCACCAACTAAGTTGAGGAGGATTTCCAACCCAATTTTAGTTGTTCCCAGACTTAAGTTTACTTTTATTTATGCAAGTGTGCTAGTTTAATGTATGTTAATTTTTACTTTAGTTTCATCTATCCTAAATAAGAAAAGAATCTTATTAAGAATATGATTGTGTTAATTGTCTGCTCATTATAAGTGTGTTTATGTAATGAGGACGTCACAATGGTCTAAGTTGAGGAGGGTAGGTTCTATGAACTGTTTAACATGATCTAACGAGCCTCCACAAAAAAATTTATGAGACTGAAATTTGACCACCTGGGCAGAGAGCTACAACAAATCATAAACAGCAGAACTGGGCATATTGAGAGGGGGTTCAACATCACGAAGATTTCCTGGCTGATAGTTTTTTCAATAGTATCTTCGGTCCTACTCTTCCTCCTTACTAGTGATCAATTACCATCATTCCTTACCCTTCACATTTATCATATATAGATTTACTTGTTTGAGTTAGAATTTTAATTTTTGTTATTTTATTTTAGTAATTAAGTGTGTTTTATTTTCATTTGCTAAGTCCTGTTGAATTTGAAGCTTAGTGTCAATGCAATCTTTTGAATTTCCCTAATGGTTCTTGTTTGCCGATCACGCTGTGGAATATGATGACACATAAAAAAATGTATCCGGAATTAGTTAGTGTTAGTAAAGAATTCTAGAATTATGTTAAGAGTCGTATTAATAATTAACATTTTAATGTAAGTTGAGTTCAAGTAAGTTAAGTTACATTTGTGCTTAATGAAAATAATGTGTCAAAAGATTTTGGTGTAAGGTCACCTACCTACGGATCCGATCTTGACGCGACACCGTCCAACGAGTGCAAAATCCTCGTTAGGGGTTTAACGGATCGATCACGCACACAGAAATACGGAGACTAACACAATGATAGACGTCAATAACGAACGTCCCGACACGTGAATCTCTCCAAACGACTCTCTGAAATACTCACAAGTTCGTACGTGCATAATACGAGCTCTAGGTGTTAATCTCTGCGAAAGTCCTTAATCAAAACTAATTAATCCTTAATTATAGAGCTTAAGTTCGAACTTAGCTCAGACAAGTTCGTGAAGGCCCAAGCCCACGAACTTGTCCACTACAAGTTCGAACCTAGCCTTTGAACTTATTCTTGAACTTGTCTTTGAACTTGTTCTAGATCTTGTTCTTGAACTTATGTTTGAACTTACCTTTGAACTTATGTTTGAACTTCTCATTGAACTTATGTTTGAACTTATCTTTGAACTTAAGTAAACATCAATCACAAACAAGATCAAACATATACAACCATTATCAAACATATGTATTAACTTGTAATTACAAAGCCTGAACTATTACAAAAGACTATCTACATTTAGACTGCTATCGTCACACAGGATGCACTAACAGACTCCCCCTTGACGATAGCTTCTAACTAGAGGTAACGGCACTAACTCCCATACTTCAAGCTTTCTGAACTGTGACAGTTCTCTTGCATGGCTTCAACCCAAGAATTATCTTTCAGTGCCATTTGCACATTCTTTGGCTCTACTTGCGAGATAAAACATGAGTATAGACATGTGTGAAATGCTTCGGAGTTGTTGATCATCGATAACAACACCGTGGTTATTATTCACACTACTTATGTTCTCACACCGGTATTCGGATTCCCTATGATACTCTCAATTGGATGATCCTTGTTTATCCTCGATGTCTCAATCTCATCGACTTGAAGATTATCTCTTAAGTTTGATCCTATTTCACCTAACGGGGGTACGACTTCAGACGGTACATTCTCTTCCTCATGATCACTATCCTCAGAGTTAGAATTATTCGTCTGATTCTCATTCGTATGTATTTCAGGTTCATTCTCTGTTGGAAACCCATCTTCTGTCGTTGTAGGCTCAGATGTTGATGGAATGCTTGACTTTGGAAAACCTTGGTAGTCATCATTAAGGTTTAATGATGAGAAGTCATTTTCAACTGTACCTGCATTTCCACTAAATGGTATGTTAAATGATTCAAACAAAGAGTCATAATCAAATAACCATTCCGGACCAGTTTGGGGTTCATGTGAATAACCTGTTACATCTATGTTTAAACACAATCTCAACCGTACCATTTGTTTTGTTAAAAACCCTTTTGTTTGGTGAGTTAGGGACATAACCTAGGAAGTATCCTTCGTCAGCCTTTTCACCAAACTTAGGTTGATGTTTTGTTTTCAAGAAAGTACACGGTACCCCAAACGGTTCAAAGCCAGTTCAATTAGGTGGTCTTTTATTCAGAACTTCATAACAGGTTTTGTTCAGTGATTTGACAATAAGGACCCGATTTAAAACATGACACGTGGTATTCACTGCCTCCCTCCAAAACATGGTAGGAAGCTTTGAATCCGAGAGCATTGTCATTGCTGCCTCAATCAAAGTCCTGTTCTTACGTTCTGCCACTCCATTTTGTTGTGGTTCATAAGGTGCACTAAATTGATGCAGTATGCCTTTGGATAGGCAATATACATCAATTACTATGTTTTCAAAATTCGGTTCCGTTATCACTCCTGATACGTTTACCCTTGTCTTGTATGAGTTCTCGACTTGGTCTAAGAACCTAATCAGCTTTCCGGCTGTTTCGTCCTTTGTACCTAAAAAGAAAACCCAAGAAAAACGTGAGTAATCATCAGTGATAACTAAAAAAAACCAACTACCACCTATACTCCTTTTGTTGATTGGACCGAAAAGATCCATATGCAGCAAATCGAAGGTGGAAGCTATCGAAATCTGAGTCTTTGACTTATGTGACTTCTTGTGTTGTTTCCCTTTCTTGCACGGTACACACTTGTAATCGAACTGAAAACTCTTCAGTGGAACACCTTGCACCAGACCATGTTTAGTGATGTAATTCATTTTCCTTAGGTGCAAGTGTGCCATGCGTTTGTGCCATAAGATGGATTCGGACTCTGAAGCTCTGGATAGAAGACAGATTGTTCCCATTGACGAATCTGATATGTTCATGTCCATCATGTACATATCATTCTTCTTTGGGGCTCTCATCATGATCCACTCTTCAGGTAATTTAAATCCCGGCTTCAGCACTAACGCTTCAGTTTCAGTAAAAATTACTGAATTTTTCTTATCACAGATCTGAGATACACTAATGAGATTGTAATCAAGTTTATCAACATGGTAAACTTGATCAAGTGTGATTGTCCCATTAGTGGCCACTCCTGTTCCAGTGATATGTCCTCCCTTGTTCCCAGCGAATGATACAAAAGCCTTGTTCCCTCCCTTGAAGTTTGTGAGTAGACTCCTTTCCTCAGTCATGTGACGAGAGCAACCACTGTTGACGAACCACTTGTATTTTAGACTTGTAGTTAGCTCCTGCACATGAAAGAAAACAAGTTAGTTATCATGGGGAACCCAAGCCATGACTGACTTGGTCATACCATTCTCATTCACATACGTGAACTCTTTCAAATACTCATCTCCCTTTTCGGGTGACTTGGGTTTTTGATTGAGAACCTGTTGTGGTGCTAAGTGATTAAGATTCACTCTTGGCCTTTGGGTTGACATTTGTTGTTGAGCCCTTGAATAGTTTCTATTATAAGGCATTTCAGATTGATATCCCTGGGCTCTACCCGGTGTTTGTTATCTTTGAGGAGTATGAGACCTAACTGGAGTGTAAGTCCTTCTAGGTGTTGTACTCCTATAGCCTTGTTGTGGTCCTGACCTATTCTGATTGGGAACTCTATTTGGAGAATTTGTTCTAACCACCTCATTTGGTCTAACCGACACAGGTATTTGTCTAACAGCTATCCTAGGTGTTGCATTCACATTCTTCTCAGTGTTTTGAGAACTACTTGTGCTAGCATTACTAGGTACTGGTCTTTGTTGTTTATGCTTTCCTACAGCAGGTCTAGACTCTGGTTTAGAGGGTGTAGACTCCACTTTCTTATAAGGACAGCTAGACGCAACATGTCCTTTCTCATGACATCTAAAGCATGACATCTTATCAATCGACTTCTTATAAGTGCCCTTTGATTTAGGTGTCTCAGTACTGTCATTATCTTTTGGTTCAACTATAGTGATTACTTCCTCTTGCTGATTATTAATTTCTGGTTTAGCTTCTCCTAGTATAGTGTCACTAGTTGAGTGCACAAACTTGACTTTCTTAACCTTAGAGGTAGTGTTAGACACCTTAGTTGACCTATCCTTATCAGATTCAGTTTCAGTTACTACCTCTGATTCTACCGGTTCTGTGATTTTATCCTGAGGTCGAGGCACATAATTATTGTTGAAAGGTGGAGGACTCTCTTGATAACCTAATCTTACTGGTTACTTAGACTGTCGTTGAGCTTCTAAGATGTTTCCTAGGTTTAGAGACGAATTCCTAAACTTTTCAAGCTTACTATTTACCTCAGCAACCTTAACTCTTGATTCTGCTATTTCTAATTCTTTAATGGTAACTTCTTTGGTCAAAGCTTCAACATGCTCATACATAAGTTCTATCCTGGCACATTGTTCACTTAATTTGTCTTTTAGAACTATGACATCCTGAGCATCTGCTTTCAGCTTATTCCTTAGATCTTCCTTAATATCTAAGAGACTAGCATTATCTGATTTTAGCGATTGTACTTGAGCTGTTAATGAGTTATGTGTTTCTAAAACTAGATTTAATGTATCATTTAAAGTAACACTTAAAACACCTAAATCATGGAATGTAGAAAAGTTTAGAGTTACCTTTTTGTGATCCGATTCCACGTTAGCCATTTTAGCAGCAAACTCCAAAATGGATTGATTCTCTGACTTTTCCACCATCAAAGGACTTGTATCGTTCTGCTTGGTGTCCTCTGCAACTTCTTCAGCTTTGTCATCCCCGGTCTCAGTTACTTCAGCCATAAAGGCTCTAGCATTCGACTCCGGATGAGTACTCCAATCATAAGTGCCATCAAGCTGTCGGTTAGATGACACATTTGTCAACAGACCAGCAATGGCTGCTTGATTTCCCGAACCCTCAGACTGATATCTTCCTTGAGTCTGATTCTGATAGTTCTCTACTTTGGGTCTTTGACATTCTCTTGCAAAGTGTCCCAATCCTTGGCAATTGTAACACTTAACCTTTGATTTGTCAAACCCAACCTTGTTGTTACCAACATTTAGATTTCTCCCTGTTCTCTTCGTGAACCGCTTGACCCTCTGAGTCACCATGGCCAGTTGCCATTGTAGGTCCATTTCCTCCAAGTCATCAGGATCTACCTGATCATAGTCTTCTTCCCATAACGCTGGATCGTTTATCTTCCCTTGAACGCAATTGTCGTATGCGACAAATGAAGCCACAAGATTCAGATGATCTTCAGCCGATTTTGCGCTCATTGGCATCTTTGTGTATCCTTGAGATGTAGATGCTGAATGAGTTGGTTTTCTTCTGGTTTTGAAAACCCTAAGAATGCCCTGTTGCTAGATTCCTCTATCTCCACTGAATGGATTCTTCTCCCGAGAAGAATGATGTGGCTCCCGACTTCAAATTACCAGTAATTGACGGTTTTGACTTTCCAAAATACATTTCTGGATTATGAACCTGCTCAAACTCCCGTTCTTTCTTCTGCAACTTGAAATTCTAAGCCTTCAGCGTTCCAATCACACCTTCAAGAGTGAGAGTCTCGAACTTCTCTTCATCATGCTTTATTAAAGCTGTGTACATCTCCCATTATGCTGGTAAAGCATCTAGAAGCTTTTCGATCTTCTCAGTCTCTTGATAGTCAACAGTATAATTGTCAAGCTCAGTTAACAGATGATAAAATCTAGTGATTGTCTCATCTAGCGTCTCGTTCTTCAAAGCCTTGAAAATTGCAAAATGCTGTTTCAACATCTCAGTCCTACCCTTGCAAACCCTTGGATTTCCCTCACACCTCTTCTCGAGAGCATCCCATAGCTCTTTAGAAGTCCGATGATTTCTTAAGGTGTGTAGAATTTCTTGAGGCAATGCCATACGGATAATCGAGAAAGCTCGGTTCTCAGCCTCATAAAGTTTCTTATCATCATCCTTTATATTCTGACAGGTTAAGACTCTTTGTCTGCCCTTTAACTCTTGCGTAGGAGGAATATATCCTTTGTCGATGCAAATCCACATACGCATGGTGTTAAAACGAGCAAAATTAGCAAACCTATCCTTCCACCAATAGTATCCTCCAATTTCATCAGCTTTGGCGGAGAATTTGCTTTGCTGACCTCGTGGTCCATTTTGATGAATTTTTGCAAACTCGACATTCTTTCTAGACTTTTTGTTTTCGAACTTAAACAATTTAATTTTAAAAATTAATTTAAAATAAACCCCTTCGAACTTAGTTAAGTTCGAATTAATTTAATTTTAAATTCGTTTGAAAATTAAATTCGAATTTATTCAAGTTCGAACTCAACAAGTTTTAATGACTGCAAGTTCGTGAAAACCCTAGAAATTCTGACAAGTTCGAGGAAACACTAATTTCTGACAAGTTCGAATCTGACAAATTCGAATCTGACAAGTTCGAATCTCAGCCAAATTCGAATGAAGCCCTAAATTAAGTTCGTGAGGAGCGTATTCTGACAAGTTCGAATGAACCCTAATACCCCCTTACGTTCGAGCGCTGCAAGTTTGAGAAACGGCCAAAAATTCGATTTTTTTAAGTTTTCACATTAAACCAATGTTTTTAAGATTAAAAACAATGATTTCGACTGAAAAAGTGAACTAATATGAATTTTTCTCCGTTATCGTGCTTGTAGAACTCAGAAAACTATGAAAAACGTGATTTTTCCGGAAATAACGTCAAGAAACCAAGAATGTTTTGATGAACACGAAGAACACGATGAACGCTCTTTATGGCTCTGATACCACTTGTAAGGTCACCTACCTACGGATGTGATTTTGACGCGACACCGTCCAACGAGTGCGGAATCCTCGTTAGGGGTTTAACGGATCGATCACGCACACAGAAACACGGAGACTAACACAATGATAGACATCAACAATGAACGTTCCGACACGTAAATCTCTCCAAAAGACTCTTTGAAATACTCACAAGTTCTTACGTGCACAATACGAGTTCTGGGTGTTAATCTCTGCGAAAGTCCTTAATCAAAACTGATTAATCCTTAATTATAGAGCTTAAGTTCGAACTTAGCTCAGACAAGTTCGTGAAGGCCCAAGCCCACGAACTTGTCCACTACAAGTTTGAACCTAGCCTTTGAACTTATTCTTGAACTTGTCTTTGAACTTGTTCTAGAACTTGTTCTTGAACTTATGTTTGAACTTACCTTTGAACTTATGTTTGAACTTAAGTAAACATCAATCATAAACAAGATCAAACATATATAACCAATATCAAACATATGTATTAACTTGTAATTACAAAGCCTGAACTATTACAAAAGACTATCTACATTTAGCCTCAAAAGATTCGAGGGTAGCCTAGTTGGTTCGGGAAATTAAGTCCTATGGGGTACCATTCATGTCTAATCCCCTAAAATCGTCTGGTTTAGGAGCGATTGACCTAAATTCCGCTATATGGGCCAACTAGAAAAGCTATGATAAAAACTTGAGTAATATATATATATATATATATATATATATATATATATATATATATATATATATATATATATATATATATATAAGTATGGTAATCAAAAGTAATATTTGTTGTATACATGCATATAGGGAAAAGATGGTCAAAAGACCCACATGTTTTAAGCTTGTAATCTTGAGCTAAAAGGGTAATTTCCAAAAGTGAGATGCATTATAATTACTTAGATAAAATGTGTTTAACTGAAAATGTTTTTTTAGCTTACATTCAAAATCTTAATGCACTATTGCGAAGGCTGACTTAACCTAGACTTACTGAACACACTGCTAATACAATCGGTACATATTTAGTTCTGATTCTAAGGCTTGCTCGGGGACGATCAATAGTTAAGTTGGGGAGGTTTGATAGGACTATAACTTTATGCGTTTTCGGTATCGTTTAAGACTCATCTTATGCACCGATGCTTCGTAACTTCCATACTTTTACTGCCAAATTGTGTTTCAGGGCCAAGAAGTCAAATAGAAGCAGCTCGAGAAAATTCAGCACGAACCGAGCCGGTGGGGGCGCAGACCTGCGCTACCCTACGCTGCAAATCAGAGAATTTCAGAGCTAGAGAGCAGTTCCAACGTACCTCTACCCAGGCGCAGGGGGGCGCAGGGCTACGCCCATGCAGAGTAAAAAACCAGCAGACGCGTTTTTGAGCCCAAAACCCTAATTTTCACCTCCTCTATAAATAGAGTTCGTTTGCAATCATTTTGGGGAGTCCCGAAGTGTTGAAAAAAGTGTCAAAGCCCTGTCGGAGTTGATTCACGATCCGATTACGAAGACAGTGGATTGCACCCGTTCGAGCCTACACTGATGTCTCCAACCACTCCCAGTGAAGAGCACATGATGAGCGGCTAAACCACCATAGCCGTTTGCGGAGGATCTACGGCTAAGTTTTACATTCTTGAATTTCACTTTATGTTTTGATGTATTTCGTGTTTCTTAAAACTTTATGTGTAATGCAAATGATAAACATTCGGTTAGTATTATGAGTAAATGGTTTGATTGGTAAAAGCAATATAGTTCATAGTGGTATTATTATTTGTGTCGAGTCCTTTAGTTTAGGGATTAAGACAAGTATGAATATTGCGTGCGCTATGCCCGAGGTTTATTGGTTGAAGTATTTATGATTAATTTGACTACGCAATTGATTTGTCTATGTGATTGTTGCATGAAGTTCAAGTGAGTAATAACTTATGCGGTAATGATCCCGTAAATGGTTACCTTCAAATTGCTTTGTTAATCAATTCGTTAGTTGTTTGCCGTTGTTTTAGTTATAGGTGTAGGAATTTACATACATTTCTTAGATCTAGCCTTTCTTTTTTTTTGTTTGTTAGCCTAATATTTTGATGACTTTTTAACACAAAAAATTACATGCCGTCTAACATAATAAATCTGTCATGCCTACTTATAGATTTTTAAAAAATTATGCATAAATGTACTTCCATATTGTAACGATTTTAAGTATCTCAAAAAAAATGTTCATATAAATGTAGTTCATGATTATTTTTGGTAGGTTCTTATTTTATAGATATATTTAGCTTGTATTCTAGTTCGTAGAGATTCTGCTATTCGTTGTAGGTCTGTATTGAGTTAATTTTTTTGCCCAACTCATCATCTACTGTAGACAGCCAGTAACCACTTGTATAATCCAGTGGTGCATTCTCTTCATCACATACTTACTTTTCTGTTTAACGTTACTTTTTTTGTTATTAATTAGTTGGCATTAGTATAACTGTTTTTTTTATTGGGAATTTGTTCTAAGGTAGCGAATAATTAATATTCGGATCACATACAGAATTTTATTTAAAAAATTGTAAACCGATTTTAAATGCTGTTTTATGTCATGTTTGTGAACATTTAATTTTTGCATATAATAATGTAACTAATTTGTATTATTAAAAATTATTTTAACAACTATGAACTATTTATTTTAACTACTGTAATTGTTATATAAATTCTAATCTTGATTTATAAGATTATATTGACAAAATATATATAAGGTACGTGTGTTTTTACATAGTAGTTGTCATTTGTGTATTTATGAAAATAAAAGTTAATAGGGTAATATAAAAAACATGGTATCCTATTTTACATATTAGTTGTCATTTGTGTATTTATGAAAATAAATACAGTATTTATGAAATTAGAATCAGATGTACCAAGTTAATAGAGTAATATAAAAAACATGGTGTCCTATTGAAGTAATGATCAACAAACATGGTATATGAGTACATAATATATGAAAGCATAAATGTTACATTTTGGGATATATTCTTCAGGCGACCATCAAAATACTTGAATTGGGTTCAGCTTATATAAAAAATACATTCTGAACGTGCAGGATTAACATATCAATCAACTGTAAATATAAATATACCATGATTATCATCGTAATTGTTTTTTTATTTTTAATGAGAATTTGTTGAAAATACCGTAAAAAAGGTTTTGGATAGGTATTACAAATTAAGAAAAGTATTGAAATCGTTTTTAATAATAAGGTCGTTAATATGTTGATAGCCAACGACTAATTATTTTTTTGAGGTACACGGCTTTTTTCTAAAAGAAAATGTTTTTTAAAAGGCATTTTCAATGTTTTTCTATGCCATATTTGAAGCTTTTTTTTACATATAGTAATGTACCTAATTTGAATGATTACATAAAAATATTCTGTATGCCAAAATGATATATGTTTGCAATTGTTTATATATATATATATATATATATATATATATATATATATATATATATATATATATATATATATATATATATATATGTTTTTAATTTAAGATAATTATTCAAAAAGAATTTTAACCTTTTTACAATTATGCATCCTTGTAAATAATGTTTTATACAGTATTGCAGTTAATTTGTTGCACCAGACTAATTATTATTTGGGATAGACAGTATTTTTTTTTAAAAAAATTTAAAAAGATTTGAAATGTTGTTGTATGTAATGTTTGTCAACAATTATTTTATGCATATAATGATGTACCTAATTCGTATTATTACCAATTATCTTAAAAACTATGAATTTTTTTAATTACTTTCATCAGTATATAAATTCTAATCATAATTTATATGTGTCTGTTGACAAAAAATATATAACGTACCTGTATTTTTACATATTGGTTGTGATTTGTGTATTTAAGGAGTTAGAAACTGAAGTAAATACGGTGATGTAAAAAAATACGGTGTCCTCTTGAAGGATTGAATATATAACATAATATGAGTACATAATTTATGAATGCATAAATCTTATCTTTTGGGTTGTATTCTTCAGCCTAGCTTCAAAATTGTTGAAGTGGTTTCAGTTTATATAAAAAAGACTTTCTGAATGAGCAAGTAATCACATGAATTATATATATATATATATATATATATATATATATATATATATATATATATATATATATATATATATATATATATATATATATATATATATATATATATATATATATACGGGTATGACAATCTTTGTAACTGGTTTCCTAGTTTTAATGAGAGTTTGTTTCAAATACTGAAAAATAGGTATTGGATAGGTACAACAATATAAGAAAATTACTCAAAAGGTTTTTAAAATAAAAAAGGTTGTTAAATGTGTTGACTGTTGACAGCTACGACTACGACTGATTATTTTTTTAGCCTACACATGTGTTTTTAAAAAATATCTTTTTTTAAAAGATTTATGTATGAATTTAATATTTGAAAAGTTTTTACATATATAAATAGATTATTATTTAAAAGACATTAAAAAATATATTTTTTTAAAAGATTTATGTAATATGTGAAACGTTTTTACATATATAAAAAGATTATTATTTAAAAGATAAACACATGAATTACCTAAAAATATATATAAACAGGGATGACAATCTTTGAAACTGGTTTCCAATTTTTAATGAGAATCGACAAATACTGGAAAATATGTATTGGATAGGTACAACAATATAAGAAAATTACTTAAAGGTTTTTTAGATAAAAATGTAATTGAATGTGTTTGACAACTACCGACTGATTATTTTTTGGCCTACACGTGTTTTTTTTTAAAAAAGCTTTTGTTAAAAGATTTTCTATGTATGTAATATTTGAAAACTTTTTATATATATAAATAGATTATTATTTAAAAGACAAGCGAATGTAAAAAGATTCCCGTACTTAATTTTTTTTTTTAAATCACATCTATGGGTTATTGTTGAATGTGACTTAATACAATCCTATATATGAAACATGTCCTATTTGGTTGTTGAGGCTTAGTGTGTTTTAAACAGTCGTTAACAAAATGTTTTTTAACTTATTTTAAAGCTTTCTATATGAACTAATGCCAAGATAAAAATATTATATTAGATGAATGCAGAAATACATAAAATGCTTGTATAAAAGTTCGTATCAAGTAAGTAATGCTCAAAATGTGACATACATTTCAATGGTACTGTTCGTTTGAAGATTTAAATATTCTTGGAAGACTGTTATAAATTCTAATCAATAATTTTGAATTCTACTACGAATGAAGAAAGCTCACTTAATTCATAAACTCTAAACACGAACAAACTGGACACTTTTTACTAAGATTTGTGTTCTTTATCCAATTGATGCTGGCTCTTCAGTTTGTGTTGGACCTTCTTTGTATGCATGTGTGCTACCTCTTCTTCATGTGACTTGATTTCAACTATTTGATCCAATTTCCAATGCTTTAGGTCGTTCATGCGTTTTTGTTGCTTTGTGTATTTCTTTTTCTACATACAAATTCAATTTTGTGACAATTATAAAAAATAGAAGACAAAGTAGTGTAGTAAGTGAATACCCAGTATTCGAGTTCATTCTCCAACCGATGAATGTATGTTGCTGTGTGAATATGAACCCAATCTACGATCACGGTTGCTTCCTAATATAGGTTTCATTCTAGTTTTAGTACAAATATAAAATTGGAGTGAACTTTCATATATAAATGCAAATTATTTACCTGAAATTCTTCATTCCACTGTATTGTTAAAACAGGTGCCTGCAAATTAAAACAAAAAGATCACTAAAAATACCAACATGGATATATAATCTATTGTAACCCATTTTAATTACCTTCTATTCACTACCCATACTTTTTTACTTAAAGTTGCTTCAATCATTGCCCTATATATAGCCTTTCAAAAAGCCTCTAAACTTAATGTAGTGTGTAAGTGGTTTCCTAACTTTATGCAACTTAAGTGCCCACTACTTTACCCAACCACTTCCACTATGCTACTTTTAAGCCAACATAACTGCACATTATTCAAATGAATCAGATAAATATTTTATTATTTATCTTATGTATATTCCAAGTTATTATTTTGTTGCGTATGAAATTTAATTTGTTATGCTTATCTGTTTGTGATGTACATTTTTTATGTTGGAAATGCATATTTTTTCATTTTTTTCCGTATAATTAAAAAAGAAACTTATACAACTATCTCACCAACTGTAATACCATTTCCCTAGTTTTTAAATATGTTTCTGATGTTCATTTATAAATCTGTTAATTTTCATAAAAAAAACTTACAATTAATAATATTACTCTCTCGGGCTTCATCTAAATCAAAGTAAATTTTTTGTCTGTGTGTGTTATTCCTTAAATAACTTTGAATTATCAATAATATAATATTTTCCATAAATATCATTCAATGCACTTTTTTTCATTTTTTTCCGTATGATTAAAAAAGAAACTTATACAACTATCTCACCAACTGTAATATCATTTCCCTAGTTTTTAAATATGTTTCTGATGTTCATTTATAAATCTGTTTATTTTCATATAAAAACTTATAATTTTATTAGTCTCTCGTGCTTCATCTAGATCAAAATTAAATTTTTTTTCTGTGTGAATTATTCCTTAAATAAGTTTGACTTGTCTTTAATATAATATTTTTACATAAATACCATACAATGCAATTTGTATGTTGTTAATATTCACGTTTTTGTTTTTTCACATACTGAAAAATGATTGTTAATATAAGCTGCTCACCAATAATACGGTTTCCTATTTTTTTTTAGTATATTAATATTAATCATCAGAATATGTTCTCTTTTATATAATATTTTTCATAAAAATCCTACATATCATTTTCTTACTCTGTACTGTTTCATCTAAATCAATATATATTATTAATTTCTTAAGTCTAGTGCGTTATTCCATTGATTACTTAAATCTTTTTTTACTTCTTACTCATCAACTGTAATACCATTTTCCTAGTTTTTAAATATGTTTCTGATGTTCATTTATAAATCTGTTAATTTTCATAAAAAAACTTACCATTAATAATATTACTCTCTCGGGCTTCATCTAAATCAAAGTAAATTTTTTGTCTGTGTGTGTGACACCCTTGCCACAACAACCACCATTTACAATACTCCCAGGATTAATCATCAACATGCAATAACATAATGATCTGATAACCTAAATTAAGTGCGGAAGCATTAAAACACATAATTAAAGTAGTGCAATAGTGTTAAACACCCTATGGTGCTACAAGGTATCAAATCTACGTCTACACACCACATTACAATTATTACAACATCCAGAATATATTACAATATTGTCTCATCACATAATTACCGATTAAGCAATACCAAATCTTCTGAATCTTCACAATATGTCCTAACTAGAAGGTCCGGTGGTAGACTTCCCTTTTCCTGTAAAATAAAAATAAACAACTGGGGAATAAGCGGATGCTTAGTGAATACAAAGATTACGCATTTTATAAATCTTTATGAAGCCCAAAGGTAACACAGATGACAAACATCGGATACCCACTTCGTACACTAAGTACGTACCAGAGCCGCAGCCCCTTCGAGCCCAAAGCTCGGCATTTAAACATACCATCTGAGACAAACATACGATCGGGGATGACATACTCCCTACCGGGCCTAGGAGGGATCAGCTCCAGGTCATATAGCGCAGTAACATCAGAGTAATTGATGCGACCCACCGGTCCATCACTAGATGCACAACAATCGAACGAACATGCATCAAGTAAGAATGTGCATCTAAATCTACGCAAGTTAGTAGAATTCCAACCAAACAAATGAAACAACAGGTCTCAGCAGGCAAAGCTTAACATAAAACAGATATAAACATGCGAAATCTACTGTACTCACAGTGGGTGCGTAATTAAACTTTAACCGATATTATTTCTCCTCGGGCTTTCAACCGGATCCACCAAGTACCCCACTGTGGGTTAAACAACACCACAAGGGACCTGTTAAATTAGTTGCAACAATACCTCGAGTCAAAAACCGTTTAAATTCATAAAACCAAGTTTTGTAAGTTTTGCAATATTCTCCCCCATTTTGGGTCTATGTCCAAATTCATAACACAATTAAGTTTGAACCCATCTCAATTTTACATCTTGTCCTTTGTATAACTCTTGTCATTTTATGTGTTGTTTATGAGTTTCATTCAAAATACTCGAGTTTAGAGAGTAGGATTCTCAATTTTAGGCATTAAACTCGAATTTCATGGGTTAGACTCGAACCCACCTTCGACTTTGAGCATAAACTCGAACCCCATTGACTAAACTCGAACCCCATTCGAGTTTGGGGTAGATTCGAACCCCCTCTCCTTCGAATCTGAGGATAGACTCGAAAATACACTCGAAACTAGTACCAAAATCGAGTTTGTTCTTGTCATTTCGACTGTGTTCTTAATATTTTCGAGTCTGTTCATCTTACAACTTTAAAACATACATTTCTAAGCCTAAAATCACCGATATATCATGTATGATGCCTAGTTTCGATTCTATTATACATATACTATCATATTCTTGTAATATTTCAAGCAAAACTAGCTCCAATTCACATAAAATATCATATTCGAATTCTAAGTTCTTCAAAACCGAAATAAACAACTTAAAAGGGTCGATTCTTACCTCAATTCGTATGAAATCAGGAATCCAGTTGCAGATTGTTGTTGTACTCCTCGAGATCTTTCCGATGACGTATAAATCTCGATAATCGGTCGGTCGGTTTGTGAGATAATGTAGAGAGAAGTAGAGAGAATCTAGAGAGAGAAAGTTGTAGAGAGAGAGAGTGACTTATGGAAAAATGAGAGTTTTTATCCTTCTATTCCCATTTTCATCATTTTGCACATTTCACCCCTCAACTTAACCAGTTCCATAAAGTACTGATTTATTCTTAAATTTATTATTAATAACTTTTATAATTCATAATATTCCTTAATAATAATTTCCGAGTTCAAATTTTCTTATAATAACAACAAACTTTCTAAATATCCCAAATACATAATAATTGCTCAAATTTCAACTTAATTATATATTTTCCACTTAATTAGCCCGATTTCAATAAAATAAATTCGAGGATGTTACAGTGTGTGTTATTCCTTAAATAACTGAATTGTCTTTAATATAATATTTTCCATAAATATCATTCAATGCACTTTTTTTTCATTTTTTTCCGTATAATTAAAAAAGAAACTTATTCAACTATCTCACCAAGTGTAATATCATTTCCCTAGTTTTTAAATATGTTTCTGATGTTCATTTATAAATCTGTTTATTTTCATACAAAAACTTATAATTTTATTAGTCTCTCGTGCTTCATCTAGATCAAAGTTAAAATTTTTTCTGTGTGTATTATTCCTTAAATAAGTTTGACTTGTCTTTAATATAATATTTTACGTAAATACCATACAATGCAATTTGTATGTTGTTAATATTCACGTTTTTGTTTTTTCATATACTGAAAAATGATTGTTAATATAAGCTGCTCACCAACTAATTTGTTTTTACTTCTTTTATGGGAGTTATAAAAAGTACAAACACTGTATTTTGTTCTGTTTATGTTGTGAACGCATACTGTTGCTATAATAAAAAACGTAGATATAATGAAAGGAATACAAAAAGTAAAGAACCAGCTGAAAAATATATAAAACTTAGCTATCATTTTTCATTCAAACGGAATACAAAAAGTCTAGTAAAGACAATGCAGCAATGAATGAAAACGAAAAGGAGTAAATGGAACATACAAACTTAATAATTGAAAACATTGACATGAAACATAGATAAATAACATTTACTAAGGATCTAAATTGATTGTGGTGCAGGTGAGTTGTCTCCTGTTGTCGTGACATCTTCATCATCGCTGGAAATGTCAACAATTTCAGCAGGATCAATGAGGGCAAGTTTACGGCAGTTGCGTTGGCGGGTTTTCCGTTTCTCCATGTACATGATGGTGGAAATGATAAGGTGACGGAGTTCAGGGCGTAAATCATATATATTCAGATGTGGGTAACGGTCGTACTCCGGGTCGTCGTTTCCCTAAATAAGATAAAAAATAATGCTGACATAATATTACTAAAGTGTTGGTGATTGTGAGTGAATGCACATCAAATATGCTATAATTAATACCTGTTCACCCATAGCCACAGATTCCTGAAGCAAAGCAGAACCAAACTCAAAACACAATTAAACACAAATAATGCATGTGCCATATAATAACATTTAAATATACATACATCACTATCAGCATCGTAGTTTGCATCTTCAATAAAGTTTGTGAATCCATATTTCTAGCAATTCATATCAACATTAAACAATATATGAACAATTATAACAATCTAACACAATCTATTGAATGATTAAGAGAAGAATATTACATTTGGTTCATGGCTTTCTTGCAAAGCAAACTTCTATTCTCTCTCTAGATCCGTATCCACTTTCTATTCTTGTCCGATCACTTACAAATAGAAATACTACTTCTATTTATATACACAATATAACTATTGTGTATTTACAATAAATTCCCCTGAACTATTACAAAATATTGTTTTCAACTCTACTTATAATTGTACCCAACAATCTCCCCCTTAGAGATGAAAACAATTTTTCATTTAAAGTTCTCTGTTCAGGTTAATTCTTATCTTGAATCTTCTTCTTTTCTATGATCTCTGAATCTTCTGATTTAGAAACTTCTTCTTTATTGTCTCTCTTTGATCTTCTCATCTCTTCTTTTCTGATCTTCTCTTTTCTTGATAGGACACTCCCCCTTGAATCATGAATAGCTTTTAAATCTCTTTCTTGATCAATTGTCTTGAGATGATGTAGCAATCGTCTTCAATCTACTCAACAGTTGTCTCTGAACTCTAGCTTTTCTCCCCCTCATGATGATCATAAGAATTATGAACATCATGCAAAATCTTCAGAGACATAAGTGCAATGAATTTACAATTGAGGAAATACGACTACAATTACAACTCAGAAATTACAAATTGATTTTCTCCCCCTTAAACTGATATCTCTCTCCCTATACAAAGCAGATTTATCTCACCCCCTCAAAAAGTTCACTCCCCCTCGAATTGATACTATAACTTTTTAGAACAAAAACAAAGCTTTTCAACTTTGGGGAAATGAAACATATTCATTTTGTGAGATAACGAGTCCAGGTCCACATAGGATTCCTGTTTGCACAATAGACATAATCTATGTGACCTACTTTCAGCGCTGGCATGATGGTAACACTGGTAGGATTTCCAAATAGTCATCGTGAAATCCTTTATCATGAAAGAATCACTCTTATTTGTTCCGGCTTAGTCACTTTGGACTAGCAGTTTATAGTCACGCAGACTGTTAGACTCGATGTGTCCTAAAAGTGTATATAATTAGCTCTAGACACAATGTGCATCAAATGAAATTGGAGACCGGAGCAACTGTCTTCCTTGTTCCAATATCAATAATATCCAAATGATATATCGATAGAAATGTGTTATATCTCCGTGATTATTGAAACAGAAATCTTTTGAGAGATAACTGAGTAGTTGGTGGGGTTAAGTGCATGCGTCACTGGGTCCATGACGTCTTTTTCAATATCAAGTCGCCTAGGGCTTGATAGATTATGTGGATTACCCAGCAGACACAGTGTTGGTAGGATTTTATTTTCTTCAAATCCTTTCTCAACACTCAGCTCTCAGCATTTTTCAACTAAGCTCCCTCCGGCTCACTTTTAAGAAATGAATTCAGTCAGCTTTATAGCAAAAGCATGACCTGATGCACCACCATCTCCTTTCAATATCAATATCCCTCTCATTTACATTTTATCTCTGCTCGACCCTGTCAGTATCCCGTGATAACTGACACTTCTCAACTAATAAACCTAAAGAACCCTCACCCGCACAATCTATAGATGGTTTGCTTCTTGGGTAGGTCTTCCGGTTCTGGTTAGACCATAGAAGCGATATTTATGCCTATCACTCAGATTGGTGCATAATCGGAGTCAGCAGAAAAATTTTCAGCTTTGAAAGATCATGAGATATGATGAAATCCAACTTATATGGTATTGGAGATGATATGTAGATAATTTTGGGAGATATCAGAATGAAATGGAAAATCTGATATATGATATGAAAAGAATAAGATTTTCTTGAAAGAATTAGCACATGGGAGATAACGAGAGAATTCTTTGATCGGGAGAATATAATTGTACCCAACAGAGTTCTTTGATCGGGAGAATTCTTTGATCGGGATAACAAAGTTCCTTATCGTTGCCGGAGTATCGGATTGCGTATGTGCCACAGATTCCTGCAAAGAAAAACCAAATAGGCAACAAAATGAAACACAATTTAGTCACATAAATCATATAACTACTGCATGTCACACGAATCAGATATAGAAATACATACATCACGATCAGCATCGTAATTTGCATCTTCAATAAACTCCCTTATCGAGGCTGGAGTATCAGGTTGCGCATGCTCTTGTGGCATTGGGGCTGTAGGCTGGCTTAGGTTACTGACCTCGTTTCTAACGGGGTTTGTTGTGGTAACAACGTCGGGAACAGTGGGGTTTTCCTGCGTAATGATTTTAAAAAAAAAGTATTTTGAACGGTAGTCAACTATTTAACAATATAACAATGATAAATGAAATTGGTTGGTTATAGAAAAACAGGATAAAATTTTTTAATTTGTAGTGTCTAAACAACTGACGTGCATAAGAGGAAGTAATATGAAATGAAAATATGCAATGAATAGAAATTTCTTTATATACATATTAAGGTAAACAATGTATTATTATACAATATTTGATAAAATAAAAATTGCAGAATGAGTATATGGAACCTGGCTATCCATATGGTCGATGAAAGGTCGATGAAAGTTACTGGTGTTGGAAGCATAATCCCAACGGTAGAGTTTATGAATATATAGGTAAGCAACTTGTGGTAAGGTAAACGAACCTGTGTATTTATAAGGGTAGTAATCTCAGCAAAAAAAGGAATGTGGGAAAGTGGGGGACTGGTTAATGGTGCAGTTACTGGAAGTGGGTGGTGAGAAAAGCGTGCTGCATAAACTACCCAGCAGGTGGGTTTAAACTGCTGCGACGGTTGTAGAGTAACAAATAGCATTAAAGGGTTGTACCACATGCAAAGCAAGAAATACCCCTTATCAACGGACCATATTCATAGATGAAAAATCAGACGGCTCAGCTGCGCAAACAATATAACCCGAGGCGATTACAGCAGCGAGTCAGTGTAGATGGAGCTTCTCCAGTCTCGTTGCCCTTGGAAATCGATGACGACTCTCCTTGTCGACGACGCCTCTCCTTCCTTGGAAATCGCCGCCGCCTCTCCTTGCCATTGGAACTACGCCAGTGCCGGAAAAAGCACCAGCGCTGCAGTTCTTTGGTACAAGAATGATCTTCGTGTTGACGACCATCGAGGTTTAATTGCTGCCTCGCAACATCGGGTGATTGTTCGTCTTTATGTCTTCGATTACCACATTATTCGCCGTGAGTTTCTCTTAACTTCTTTGCAACTTACCTTACACTATTTGACTATTTTTTATTGAAATGGCTAATTCTTTGACGTTACGATATATGATGATACGAACATTTAGAGAATAAGTTTAACTGTTGTAGCATTAAATGGTTCATAGTCTCTGATTGAAATTGATTCCAAATGACGTTGTTGTTTGACATTGTGAGTTGGTTCCATTTTTGTTGTTTCTTATACCTTGCAAATCCAAAAACACAGCCACAACAACTTATGCTCTTAAAACGATTTTAAGCGTACCACCTCGGGACCGAAGGTGGTTTCCAATTTCACCATAACATTTGGTCAAATGTAGATGTTGAATTTACTATCTCTAATAACGCAGTTTTGCTGGCAATGATGAATACTATTGAAGTTTTATAAAGAAAATGCAAAAAAAAGGACCGAAAGTTTACTGTAATCTAAAAAGACAAATTAAAGTAATGACAATTTAGAGAATCAGTTTCCTAAATGCAGAATTTAAACCATCTAATAATATTAAAGTGTTGATGCACTTGTTGTCCCTCGTTCTTATGTTTCAGATTTTGTTTCTTCCACCTCCCTGTCACTCTCGTCAATGACTTTGTAAAATTTTTTCTTGTTGGAGGTCGATCCTTCATCCATTTTTGGTCTTTTAATTCTTCTCATACCTGAATATTCTTCGTCCTATAAAAAATAGACATTGTTAACACATTGTGTAAGTAGGCTAAATTAAGCTCAATTGAGTTAATGATTCTTTACCTCATCATAGCTCACTAAGTTAACAACCTCAATCTTTTTTGTTTTGCTCTGGTTATCAGCTTCTTTTTGCTTTACAATATTGTCAATTTCGTCAGAAACTAACTTCTCTCAAGCCTCATCTTCAGTCATGTTGAAATCAGTGATTTCTTGTCCGGTTTTTGGTGTGACTTTTTCATTGCATTTCTCTTCATTGTTTAGTGTCGTCATTGCCTTGGAGATCTCTTTGTTCCAATCAAAGTAATTGCAGGAGAACTATATTTTGCAAAGTTAGTGTAATTATAAACAATATTAGTAGATGAAAATTGTTATCAAATACCTCTTGAATAGCCACAACTTGGTTTTGGTTGTTGTAAATCTAAAACGGGATAAATGATAGAAAAAAAAGTTAGTATAGTGATTGGGAGTGGTAAATAATTGATTGTAGCATGGTACCCAACAATTTATGACATAAGTAATATCTCTGCAAACTTGTAAAATGAAGTAACTAACCAATGTTGGTTCCTTTAGTTGAATGTTGACATGTGTGCTTTCCTTGTCAAATGCATTTTGCTTAATTTAAATCAACCAACATATTGAAATTATTAGTGTAGTACTAATTATGATATTTTTAAAACTAAAAACCTGAAAATTGAAAGACATTTATCGGTTAATTAAACTCACATTGGGTTCTTTTTTTTCTTCAGATTGTAAGCTGAAAATTGAAAGACATTTATCGGTTAATTAAACTCACATTGGGTTCTTTTTTTTCTTCAGATTGTAAGCTTTGTAACTTATGTACCTGAGACATTATGCAAAAATTTAGTACATTTAGACTATTCATTCCTGCAATTAAGATAATAATATATAAATACTGAATGCTACATTTGAGGAACGTGAATGTTTGTTGTAAAAAAAGATTTTGAGATTGGGATTCTAAGTTCATCCACGAACACCATCAGTTGAATATACATAGTAGGACGGAATTTTTGATATAGTAGTGGTGGACTTGTAAACAGTATGTTAAAATCAGGGTAAATTGAATCCGATAACACTTGTAAACTGGGAAATTACCTCATCAACGTGATGTGTATAGGCTGGATCAAATGTTGTAGCGTTAGTTGCTAACTCGTCATTCTTCTTTGTAGCATTTTCCACTGGATAAGGGTTTTCTGGGCTTGTATGATGATCTGATGGAAACAAATTGGTTCCTTTGGGCCATTGATGATAGTAAATTTCTGGAAATAGTGATTTGAAGTGACATAAAATAAAAACGTATTATGGATATAAATAAGGCAATTTTAAAGGAGTGGGGGAGGCGGTTGACAACATGGACGTGGGTAGTTGGTTGAAAGAATAAGACATGGACGTGGGTAGTTGGTTGAAAGATAAGGCAATTTTTACAACGTATGTAGTTTTGACAAATTAATTTTTGCTAAATTTTTTAAGTCACCTAGCAGGTTTTATTGATGTGTACTCTATGTTTAATGTTTCCAATCATTTAGCCTAGTAGTATATGTGATAAATTAGTGTGTAGATATTTTTTCAATGTTAAAAGAATAAGAAAAAATAACAGCAATGTAAGATGAAAAACTAAACAACTAAGAATAAAACTATAAAATTTCATGCATTCAATTTAATAAGCAAATGCTTTAAGTTTTTGTTTTGACCAACCAATCCGCTTTTTCAACATTTTTTCACCTTGTACGTGGACATAATCATATTGTTTAGGTTAGACAATGGTATACAATTCAAATTTATATTTTATTCTTCACTGATCATTGAAGATAGAGTACTATTTAATTAGATTCAGTGAGTAACAATCTCTCTTTCTTTGGGGGGTTTCTTTGATATTACCCTTTTTTTCTTGGAGATGATGAGGAGGAATAGGTCTGGAAAGTGGTGGGAATGGAATAGATCGAGGAGGGTCAAGGGTGGGCAAGTTCCAAAAGTGTGTATAATAGTTTTAGAATTTAAAAGGATAATTGAGCTAAAGAAATTTCAATGCAGTGATCGTGTTTAACATATTGTATGTTTGATCTGCTTCCACCACCAAAATTAGGCATAGCCATGTATTGGTATATGTTATGAATGACTTTTGTTTGAAGAAGCTTTACACTTTTGGTTGACAATGTTTCTGTGGTACTTTTTTGTTTGAGCATAACTACTGTTTATGTTTCATGACAACTCCCAACACACTTGGACACACACATAATGCTTATACAACACAGTTCAAGTATTCTTATGCTATGGGTATTGTTATGTGGGTTATCTCATATATGTGTCCTTTATTTGGTGCATCAAGATCGCGTTTTAGTCACAATGATTGTCTCTTTTGTTAATATTCAAATACGGTCACAGTCCTTTGATAGGGCAATGGTACGCAACCTTTTACATGATATAATCATATATATTATTATTAGTTAATAATGAATACATCGATAAAGGATAGTTTATTGAACTTTTATATTAGAAAGCTAATTTTCATTAGCAACGTAGTTCTTTGTTTTAAGCATCTATGGTTGGATAAGCATCTTAAGTTTTTAGAGCTACTTAACATGAATTGTTGTTTGATTATAAATTATTTAAACTTTGGTGTAGTATAATTAATCTTTAATCATTTAAAAAAGGCGAGATGAGTATTATGGTCGTAGATCCTATGGCTGGATGGTTCATATATGGGATTTCATTAATTACTCAAATTATCTTTCATATTGCAGCATTTGGATTGGGATTCTCAAAAGACACATCTTTATCATTGTTATGTGAGTGCTGATGGAGGTTATCAATTCAAGGTTTGTACTTTGTTGTTCTTGATCTTGTTTGGATAGCTTGGGCCTTGGCAACACTTTTATCTTGGCTTTTTGTTCATTATATGGAGCCTTCAATCGCCCATTAATCCTTGCATTTTTGCTGCTGGAAAATAAGAAAAAACATAAAGATATAAGCTGTGAATTGTGTTCAGTGTTTGTATGATTGTGTGTGTTGTTGATCAAACTAAAACAGAAAGAAATATGCAGGGGGTGTTGAGCGTGTGTTGCATGTGAGTGTTTATATGTGATTGTGAGCTGTGATCAGGTTTCAGTTTTCAAATAGGTGCATATATAATTACTTATTGGATGTATAGGTGGCTGGTGCATTAAGCTTGGTTACCGGATTTTGGTGGCAAAATGTTAACTACTTAATTACTTCTGCATGTTTGGTATACTGTTGGTCAGGAAAGGTAATTTTCATTGAGACATTGCTCTTGCAATATCTTGTATATGATTTCTTTTCTTGAATTTTTGGATTTGATTTACTTGATTCTTTTTATTTTGATGATTTGGGTATGTTTCACCCAGTACAAAGTAGCGTAGAATCAATTGATTTGGGCATTTTGTGATTTATTGGAGGCATGTTTTTTGGATGAAATTGATATTTTGTGATTTAGGCATTTTGTGATTCATCTGGCCATTATATGGTAGTTATGATCATTACGCTTTATATTTTACCAAACTTTTCGTTCGAATATGTTATTATTAAGATTTGACCATCCATAGTTAATAAAAACTCAAAAGCATCGCACAACACACATTCATGACAACTCATATATATCTCTAGTGTAGTAACCTGTATTTTGTTTCCTTTTATATAAATGATATGAGCTGACTTTCTGATCTAAATATAGAATACTCTTTTATATGAGTCTGTTTTGTATATTAATTAGTTGGTTTTATATTTGACCAACGGCTCAAGTGGTTCAAGATTATGGGAGTACGACCGATCAACAATACATGGCCAATTTACGTGAAAAAATTACGGGACAATTATATTGATTTTAGTTGTATGATTTGGTGTGTTTCAATCAGTTGATATGTGTAAGTTGTTTTGAATTGAATTAATTGACCATGATGTCTTTTCTCTTAAAACTAAATGTTAGGCACAAAAAGGCCTCAGTCAAACCTGTTCTACATCTAAGGGGGAGATTTATAATCAAACCTGTTGATGCATTTGAAGGTTGAATTTAAGGCCTGTGTAGGTCCCGAGAGGTTCCCAAAGTATATAGTTATAAGCTGTAGAGGGGGGGTGAATACAGCAATTTAAAAACTACACACTCTTTTCTCAATGTTTGTATGTATTATCAACAATTTGTTAATTACAAACAAGCTTGAATGCGGAAGAGTTCAAGCTGAGATGACAGATACAACAGTATGCTTACTAGTCTAAGACAGACTCGAACTAGTATATAATGAATACACTCACTAAGAAGCACTCACTGTGTTTACAAGACTTAAGGAACAGCTTAGGTAAAACAGCTTAATCACACAGATGCTGGTTTACAGAAGACTTGCATGCATGAAGATCACACTTGCACGTTCACTCTTGGTTTAAGCACTTAGCTTTCTTCCATTCTTTCTGACCTTAGAAGCTTCCTTTTATACTCACTTAGAGGATCTCAGAGAAACATCTTCATTGGACAGAATGAAAAGGAAAAGTCTTGTTGAAAAGACAACATAACCTTTTCTGCACTTTTCTGAAAAGCAGACTTGTCTTCATATGTGCAGAACTTTTGTCTTTTTACTTTGTCTACTGTTGCATTGCCTTTAACTAATTTAGGAATGTCAACTTTGCGTCTTTCTTCCCTGTAAAGGCCTATTTTGATATAAGAAAAGGTCTGTCACCCTTTTTCAAATATACTTTTGTCTTCATGTTACAGAACAGCGTGGGCAGGCTGAGCAGTTCTGTTTTCCACTTGTTCTTCGACTTTGTAAACTGATCTTGTAGTAAAAAACAATACATGATGACTTGGAAACAAATTCCATAAAGTGTTTAGCCTGTTCACAAAGAACAGGTTCTGTTCACAAAGAACAGAACACTTTAAAAATGCCCAAGCTGCTCAATAGTGTAGAGCAGCGTAGACAGTTTATGTCCAGCCTGTTCAGCAGACAGAGCAGCTTGGACAAACTGTCTTAGTTGCAACACATGCAACATATAGAACAGCTTTAAACTGATATTGCAAATCATTTTCAGGTTTCAATAAGGCATATAACAGGCCTTAAATTCAACCTTCAAATGCATCAACAGGTTTGATTATAAAATCTCCCCCTCAGATGTAGAACAGGTTTGACTGAGGCCTTTTTGTGCCTAACAATCTCCCCCTATTTGCAATAACCAGTTCAAGCTGGTCTTGTCAAAAATCACTATATATTTTTACAGTACATTTGCTGAAATAAAATTACAACATTACAGTAAAGTAAAAGATCAGTTTATATATAAACTGATTCTTGACTATACTAGAACAACACATGTTCTTACAAGAGTACAACTAATGTACTAATGTATTTTACAACTAATGTAAAAGCAAAAATTACAACTTATGTAATAATGTACAACTTATGTACAGGTTGTACAACTAATGTACAGGTTGTTTGGACTGTTTGAGTTGGGAGCAGATAATGGCAAGCCTGTCCAACTAATGGACAGCTTCCATTCTTCACCTACCCAGATGGTAGATGGACTTCATATCAGTGGAGAAGGATCCTGAACCATCCTTTCCAATTCTTCCCTTGTATCCTCAAGTTCCTCAACTTCACTTCTGATGATCATGAACTTGGGATCATTGAGCTCTCCTCTTTTATAGAAGCCTCTGAGCTGATCCCAGATGGCTGCTCTCCATTTGCTAGACTGCCTGAAAGAAACTGCAAGTCTGAAGGCGGCAAGTTGTCTCAGATCAACTTTGTATAGCTCTGAGGCTCTTTGGAAGCACTTCTTCTGAGTTAGGGGATCTACAAAAAATGCCCCCAGCTCAGGTTCTTCTATAATCTTGCCATCCTCAAACTCTATTCCTTTAGGCAGACTATGATCAACTCCTTTTATTTCAATGGCATAGTCGCCCTGTTCAATCAGCGTAAGGAGTAGCTCCATCTCTGTATCCTTCTTTGTCCTTCTGGCCTTTATTTTGGGGTATGTCACAGAGACACCCTCTTTTACTTCTTTTGGAATCAGGCCCAGCTCACTTACTCTTTCCATCAGCTTCTTGATGTATGCCTTGATAGTCTTAGCCGTTTCTGACTTAGACTGGCTCAGGGCAACTGCCAGTTCCACCCATTCCCTGTATCCCATCTGTGCAACATCAGTGTGATCGTAGGATTCCATTTCAGGGCCTGTTGCACCCATCCTGGTGATCTGAAGTTTCCACTGTGTGCCTTTTCTTGAAATGGGAACAGCTTTGACAATCGCTTCCTTGGCAAGCCTTCTAGTAGCAACATCATGAAATTTCTTTCTAGCCAAGTTGTCAAAGTGGAATTTGGCTCTGGCAGAGGGTACTGTTGATTTGGTCACAGAGACCTGAGTACCTTTCTCTACTTCCTTCTCTTTTTCTCCTGCTGATTTCCTGGCAGCTTCCATTATTTTCTTTTGCACCTCCAAGGTAGACATTTTAATTTTCTTTGCTTCTTGGAGGGCAAAGGACTTAGCAGCTTTGGCAGATTCTTCTTCTTTTCTTAATTCCTCCAGAGCTTGAAGCTGTTCATCCCTAAACTCAAAGTATTTGTGCATAGGGAGGCCCATCTCTTTGGCTCTGGTCTTGTGAAATTGCATTTCTGCCTGTTTCTGCTGCATAGGATCCTTAGCTACCGTTTCTTTTCCTTTAGCTGCTGCTTTAGTGACAGCAGCTTCAGGAATTTCT
>JAANYP010009338.1:0-13006 GCA_020465985.1 Centrapalus pauciflorus | reverse complement strand
AGCACACCAATGGACACTCATAAACAGCCTGATGCAGATAAAGGAGGGGATGTGGATATTCATTTGTACAGATCCTTGATACGTTCACTAATGTATCTCACATCTTCTAGACCTGATATAATGTTTGTTGTTTGTGTTTGTTCCAGGTTTCAATGTGCCCCAAAGGATTCACATCTGTTTGTTGTTAAAAGAATCTTTAGATATCTAAAAGGTCAACCAAAATTGGGCCTATGGTATCCTAAGGATTCTCCACTTGAACTAACAGCTTACTCTGATAGTGACTATGGAGGCTTCAACATAGACAGGAAATCCACAATTGGTGGATGTCAATATCTAGGAGCAAGACTAGTCTCTTGGCAGTGCAAAAAGCAAACCACAGTCTCCACTTCATCCACTGAGGCAGAATATGTTGCAGCTGCCAGCTGTTGTTCCCAAGTTATGTGGATACAGAACCAACTAATAGACTATGGTATGAACTTTCTATCCACTCCTATTTACATTGACAATTCAAGTGCAATCAACATTGTACAAAATCCAGTGAAACTTCCCAAAACCAAGCACATAGACATTAGATTCCATTTTATAAGGGACTGTAATGAAAAGAAATTAATCCAAGTTACTAATATTCATACTGATGATCAGTTAGCTGATCTGTTTACAAAGCCATTTGATGTAGGAAGGTTCACCTTTCTGGTATCAAACATTGGTATGGTAAATATGGATTAATTTGATTGCAACTATCAGTTGCAAAATATCTTCCACAATCCTTTCTCTTTCTCTCTCTGTGCGATTTTCAAATAATCGTTCCAAACCCTAAATCTTCGTCTTTGTGTTCATCAATGGAGTTCGTTAAAGAACACAACTGCCTACCCTACTCTCTCAAACACGCTGAACTACAGTCGTTCCATGAAATGATGGATTTTCTACGTAGTTCTCATATCCATTATGCTCTAACTGTCAATCCCACTATATACGTCTCTCATATAGAGTAGTTTTGGAAATCAGCCACTGTAAATACCCATGAGGGAATCACTTCTTTTGCATCCACCATTGATGGTAATCCCATTACCATCACAGAGGAGACCATTCGACAACATTTGCATCTGCAAGATGCCTCAGGTATATCTGATCTCTCCCTCACTGCTTTACATGAAGGTCTTTTTGAAATAGGGTATAGGGGCCCAACAGATTCTTTTACCTTCTATAAAGCACATTTTGGTCCTAAATGGAAGTATCTTGTACATATTCTTCAACAGTGCTTAGGCCCTAAACGGATTGGTTGGTCTGAATATTCTTCTAATATTGTCACTGCTCTAGTGTGCTTATCCACAGGCCAACAGTTCAACTTTTCAAACATGATTTTTCAAGGAATGTTAAGGCACCATGCCTTAAAGAATTGGAAATTTTTGATGTATCCACGGTTTTTGGCAGAAATAATTGCAAAATCTTGCAATTCTTTTAAAGTACATAAAAGGATACATGTTTCCCATAGGCACTCTTTACCTACTATAAAAAGACTTTTAAAACCAAGTGCCAATTTTCATAGTGTTGATGTCTTTTTGCCTCAAGCAATGCAGGATATCTATCCAAGAAACAGAGGAGAGGATCCTGAGCAGGCTCAGCCCACTATTACTGCTTCACCCCCAGGATCCCAACCACTCCTCATAATACAAATATACCTTCTGATCCTTCTTCTGTACATACCTCCCCAGCCCCATCACTAAAAATATATAAAAGACAAAGGGCTGTAGGAGCTCCTTCCTCCTCGGTCCAAACACAAGAGCTAACTAGCTCTGTGCAAGGGGATACTCTTGCACAGCATATCGATAGGGAACCCACTAAGGATACTCCCACCCTCAATTTGGAGGTGAACATCCCTTCTGAGGATGTTCATATGGGTTGTGTGGCTGGTACTACTGATGTCTCTACACAAAGGGCACAGGACAGTACCAACATATCTAAGACCACCCCCATGGCAACAGAGGGTGTGCAAGAACCTTCTGGAAGTCCCCAGTACCAAGAACAAAGGGGCCCAAATGTTTCTACTTCTGGAATTGGTGCCAGTGATAGATCTCAAATCCCACTATCATTTGAAGATCTCGAGGCCAGTCTGCAACTAATGGCATTAACGGATCAACAACTGAAACCTGTTGTAGCCATTCTGGAACATTACAAGTCTATAATTGCTGCACAAGGTTCCCAAATCACTGCTCTACAACAACTCACAACAGTCCAACAGCAAAAACTTGCCCAGTTTCAGCTTGGGTTGAAGTTATATGGAAACAAGATTGTACAGCTTGAAAAGTTGGTTCAAACCCTATTAGCAAAGGTTTTTGGTCCCCCTGATCAAACCAATGCATCCAAAAAGGGGGAGAATCAGGAGATCCCACCATCAGTCCAAGCAGCTTCAACTTCACCAGTGGCAGCTTCAGCTTCTAGGCTAACAGTCCCAACAGTTTTTCAAACTGTTAGTCTAGATGCTCAAGTTGTTCCTGTTAAAAGGCCAGGTGGTGTGTTCATAAGAGAAGACTTTCAAGCAGCATCCTCATCAGTCCAAACCACAATAACAGCTTTAGCAACAACCACAGACAAAGGAAAGGGCATCTTGATTGAGTCTCCAAAGATCAAATTCATTTCAAAAGAAGCCCAAGTTGCTCATGATGCTGAATTGGCCAGACAGTTAGCAGAAGAACAAGATCAAATCCTAGACCAGCAAGCCCAGGAACCTATGGGAGATGATGAAACACTTGGAGATTATCTACGTGGGTTTGTGGTTAAGGAAAGTCAGAATAAGAGGAAAAGGCCAACAGGGCCTTCAAAGGTAGAACACAGAAGATTCTTGATCAAGTTCTCTGCCACAGCTGGTATTTCTAAGGTTGTAGCTCAATCATGGTCATCAGAGAAGCTTCAGGCCTTATTTGACAGAGAAAAGGAAAAGGAAAAGGCCTCCAAACAAGTCCAGGATTCCCCAAGATCCCCCTCAAACTATTGCTGCTGCCCCTCAAACTGAAATCATCCATCAAGCAAAGTTTGATCAAGTGAAGAGAGTTTTGTTCGATCAACAATTGCAAAAGGCAATGGAAATTGAGAAGACTCTTGATCAGCATGACTTCTCCAAGCCTCCAATCACTTACTCGTATGCCAAATCAATGGATGACATTGACCTGGTATATCATTTTGTAATCAAAAGAGAAGCTGGTCAATAAAAAGAGTACAAAAGCCTGTTTCAACTGGTTCAGAAGATGACTAGAGATGAGTTGACCCAAATGCACAATATTGGGACGGCTAGCCACTTTAGGTCACCAATAGTATGGGTTCAGAATAATCTAAAGGACCTTAAAAGCATTTTTGATCCAAAATCCACCAGAGTGGATATAGAAGCTGCCAAGGAAATGAAGATTGTACAGGTTGATCTTTATGCAAAATCTATGACATATAGACTCAAGCTTGCAGACAGATCCAGCAGATTCTACAGTTTTGAATTTCTTGATTTACCAAAAGAATGGCTACTCCAAATGAGCTCAATAAAGATTGAATGTGACAAAGAGGAGTTGAAAAGAGAGTTCATAAAAGCTATAAGGCAGAAACTTTTACAGTTGTAAGTTTTTTGATGCCTTAGTTTGTATATAACAGTTTTACTTTGTTTTATTTCCTTATTTGTATAGAAACTTAAAGTCTTTTGTAAAGAATTTAAGTTAGGGGGAGATTTTTGGGAAATATAAAGGTTTTGATATTGATTGTGTTTATTTGATTATCTGTTCTTTATAATTCTGAAAGTTTTCTTAAAACAATTAAGTGTTATTCCGTAAACTTCTTAATTGGCCTTTGATTCAAAACAAGGTTATTGGTTTAAACTCTGATCTATTAAAACCAGTTAATCTTAGGTGATTTTGATCCTGACATAAACTTCATTATATCATATATATACCCAACTTAAAATTTAAGATCATATATATCCCTCCTAAACATCATAATGTCATATATATACTCAATCTTACTTACTAATATCACATATATCCCTATTAAACATTATTAATATCATATATACCCAAATTGTTAATTTTGATTATTTTTATAACATTTAAAACTTATATTTAATATTGATCATTAAACTAATGATAATTATATCTTTATATATTTCTTCTTTCAACTAAACTTCAAAATGTCATATTTATCCAACTTAAATTAAAATATCATTTCCCTTTTAATAATTTTATATACTTTATTTTTGTAAACCAAACTATGTAAATTCTTCATAATAAAACAAACTAACATTAACATCAAAAATTGTATTATGTTTTTACTAGTTTGTAATCAAATCGTATCGTCTTATTGTGTTTTTATTTGTTTTTTTTTCCTGCAGTTTTTTTATGTACAATTAACTAGATTACATATTATGTTTTTCTTTTCTTTTTGAATATTATAGTTGTATTGCATTTTGTTATATTAATTTAGTATATATTTTTTGTTTTCTATATACATTAGTTTCTATCTTTTTTCAAGTTTGCTTTTGTTTTATAGTTTTTGTTTTTTCTAGTTTACGTATTCAAATTTTTATATTTAATCTAGTATTTGAGATATAACTTGTTATCCAATGTTATTAATTATGTATATTTTGTGTTAACGATAAGATTATATATATATATATATATATAAAATAATTCTATATATTTAGAGTCCAGTTTATACAAATTTGTTTAATAATTAGTAACGAGAAAATACTTTAATATTAAAACTATCGGATGAAATTTGTATATTATTAGTAAATTAATTTTTTTTTTATATATAGAGTTTATTTTCGTTGGTAAAGAACTAAGTTGTTTCAGACAAATCAAGGTTTCACAATAACTATAGTGTTAATATTAATTTGTTTTAAGAGAAATAATTTATATGGTAAATGTTTTACAAAATAAATTATGTATAATTACTATGCGGAATATAATATTAAGAATTAATTTAATTGGGTAAATATAATGTTATGAATTTAGTTAAAAAGATAAATAAACAATGGTATAATGGTCATTAATTAATAGAAAATATTAATTATGAGTTTTAAAATAATTAAATTAATGAATTTTGGTATAAATGATATTAACTAGTCATGTGGGGTCCGTGCATTGCGACAGATGTTTAGGTTTGTATTTTTGTTAATAAAATAAAAATAAGGTAAAATGATATTAAATTAAATTATACTTAAAAAAGTTCAAAAATTCAATAAATTATAAATTGTATTTAACTTGAAAAAAATCTAAAAGTTTGATGTACATTGATCTAAACACTACATTTGTTTTGTTGTAAAAGCAACTTATATTTTTAAATAAAAAACAAATTTAGAAAAATATTTTGTTTAATTTTATTTTATGGTGTTTTTATTACTAATATATGAAATTTTATCATTCAAATATATTTTTATATTTTTAACTTGTATTTTTTTAGTTTGATTTAATTAAAAAATAAATCAATACTAATTCCTATATGGATACTTTAAAATTTATAAATTTTAATCGTTCTATCGTTAGTAGATGTATATATTTTAGTTTAATAAAAAAACTAAGCAATAAATTTACATATATTAATTTGGATTGTTTTTTTTTGTTTTGTTGTATCTTGAGTATATTTATATTTTCTGTTAGAAAAAAGTACAAAAGCTTGTATGTGAAATAGACACAAACTCACAATGGTTATAATAAAAAAAAAGTTTTATAAAAACCGATGTAAAATGTAAATTTGTAGTGTGAAATTATAATATAATCAATATTAATTTTCTTTTGTGACATACACCACATAGTAAGCTATTTTAAAAAAAGGTTATTATTGAAAAAACATCCGAACTGTTATGATTTTTTCGGTTTAACCATTCAATTTTTTCCCAGCCGATCAAATCACTATACTTTTTATTTTCTGTTAGTTTAATCAGTATACTTTCAAATTTATTGGTTTAGCCATTCATTTTTGACCGGTAACCTGTTTGACCGGTCAATTGTTGTTATGAATTGAGTTATTATCAAAAAAATCATTCGAACTTTCATAATTCTTTTTCTTTAACCACTCTATTAGTTTTTCGTGATCTAATCTCTAATTTAATTGATGTTCAAATTTTTGTAAATTCTATTATTATATTGCTCATAACATCAAATGATTAAAATAAACATTAATTTCAAGAAAACTGTTTCTCTTTTTTTTTTCCATTATCATATTGCTTTTATCATCAACGATGCTTCATTGATATCTTCTACTTCTTCATTACCATCCTCTTCTATTTTATTATTTCTTCATTATCATTGTGTTAATCCAAACAGATTCTAATCAATTTGATATTTTAAGGTTTTGTAGTGTTCATTAAGTTTGTTGACAATTATGTTAACTGATTATAGTTTCAAATAATATTCCTATCAAGTAATGTTTAAATTGGTATCTGTTTATTCAATTTTCACCTGCTTAAATCCATTTGATTTGATTTTGTTTGTTCTTTGTTACGATTTGAATGTTTTAAAGAATCGTAAATAAATAAATTTTATAAATTAAATAGTAATCACTAGTAATAATATAATTAAACAAATTTTTAAAACCTAAATAATAATAGAAAAATAAATTCTAAAATTTTATTATAAAATTTCATAAGCAATTTTGAAACATAAATTGAGTTTATTTTTGGTGTTTATAAAATCTTGAAAAAACTAAAAAATAAAAATGAATTGATTTTAATTTGATATAATACTGTTATTGATAAAAATATGAAAAGATATGTTTGATTTCATTAAATTATCGGTTCTCGGAGTTTTAATTTTTAGTTTAAGAGGATGGTGGTCAAACCAAAAAAATCTTGAAAGTTCAAATGGTTTTTTCAATGATAAAAAACGTCACGTAATTGCAACGTCACCAAATCACCTGTGATAACGGGTAAAGTGGTCAAACAAATAAAAAATGAAAGGCTAGTGTTTTGATCGGTTGGGAAAAATTTGAGTAGTAAAACTGAAAAAATCATAAAAGTTCGAATGATTTTTTTTATAATAACCCTTTAAAAAATAACATAACTATTTATTTTATAAGTTACTATAAAATAAATTTAATGTTATAACAAATTCATACATGTAATATTCTCATATGTAGGAAAAATATTATTGATGATATATGAATCACATGTTACATTGTATGTAGAAAAGTTTTCTAACGAGGGTTTTCTAACATGCACCATTACCTATTTTAAATATTAATGATAAAATTAATTGTTTAATACTTGCTAGAATACTTAACTAATAAAACAAACTATTTATACATGATAATAGAAAATAGTTAATGGTGCATGAAAGAAAACCCTCATTAAATTATAGTTAAATGATGTATTTTAGAAAAACTCACTTATGAATAGTAATTTAATTAATGAATAATGTATATATGTATAATATAATGATGTTTAAGAGAAATTTATGTGATATTAATATAGGGATGAGTTCGGTACCCGGTTGGTACCGATAATTTTTTTGTACGATTAAAGGTACCGAATACCGAACCGAATTTAATTGACCGGTACCGGTTCGGTCCCGGTATCGGTACCGGTTTTACAGTGTTATACCGAAAATTCAAGAAAATAAATAACAACAAATTCATGGATCAAAAAAGAAGATTAGTCGTTTATAATTCATTCTAAATACGTATGAACTATTTGACCGAATATCCATTGTAGCTTTCAAATACACAACCCGCAACTCAATTAAAAATAATTAAAGTTAATAAATAGATATGTGAAGTAACAAGATGTAAAACTCAAAACAAACATATGAAAATGAATTCGGTACCGGTTTTTTAATGGTACCGAAACCGGTTAGTACTGATCCCAATTTAAACAAAATACAAGAACCGAATACTGGACAGAATGTACCGGTACGGTCCCGGTTCGGTCCCAATTCGGTATAAAAATCTCATCCCTATATTAATATGTGAAATTATAAAATTTACGAGGGATATATCATATGATTTAAAATTTAAGTTGGGTATATATAATATTATGAAATTAAATATATATATATATATATATATATATATATATATATATATATATATATATATATATATATATATAGAGGGAGGTTCCATTGAGAACTTTTGTGCATCGAGGCACAAAAGAACCTCCATTGGCCCTTGGATGAAAATAATGTGTGGGTTAGATCAAATGGCAAAAGGGTAATTAAATAGAAAGTTTTATGCATCAAGTGCACATAATGAAATTCGCGGAGGGGTAAAACAGGAATTATGCAATACTTATTTAATTATTAACACTTCCAAAATTAACAAAAATAATACAAATTTAAAATACATGCATATCGTTCATCTTTTCATGCATATCGTTCATCTCTTCCAAAAATAAATCATGCATATCGTTCATCTCTTCCAAAATCAAAATACATCAAAATACAAACACGAATCGTTTATACAAACATAAATCATGCATATCGTTCATCTCTTCCAAAATCAAGAGGGGGCTAAGAGAGAGGGAGAGAGAGAGAGAGAGAGAGAGAGAGAGAGAGAGAGAGAGAGAGAGAGAGAGAAATGAAGTGTTTTTAGGAAAGAAGTTAATGGTGATTTTCATACCAAATTTAGCTATTAATTATCTTAAAAATATTTAATTTAAAAAATAATTTACATACATTTAATATCCCCTAAATGCCCTTTATGCACACTTGGTAGATTGTCTGATGCACAAAAGTTCTCAATGGTGCCTCGATGCACAAAAGTTCTCAATCGAATCCCAATATATATATATATATATATATATATATATATATATATATATATATATATATATATATATATATTTATATATATATATATATATATATATATATATATATATATATATAATGCTTCATATTTTCTTTCTTACCTTTTTAAAAACATAAACTTTCTTTCGTTTATGTTTATTTCTCTAAATCAAGGACAACAAAAATATTATTTTCTCTTTGTCTTTGTTTTTTCTCACTATGTTCTTGTATTCAGAGAGTTTAGGCTCCGTTTGTTTTTACCTCTAATAACTTTTTTGCCTCTAATATCTGCACCGATCAGATATAAGAGATTAAGACCCGTTTGATTTTCTTACCCCAATCAGACATCAGACCGTGATTTGTTTCAATCAGATTTTAAATCTATCTATATATATATCTATATCTATCTATACATTATAATAAAGCAAAACATTTTATGCCACGTGTCGCTTCCACAATACACGAAAATATCATTTTCCCGCCACTTTTTCCTAATTTAATACAATAACTTAATTGCATTAAATTCTGATTTTAATTTTTTCTCATTACTAAAATTAATATTAAATTAGATTTGCAGCATATTAAATTAATGCTAACCTAAAATAAATATGTATCATTATTATCCTTAATGATCATAGTTAAATACAAAATGTAAAAATTTGGATTTAAATGTTGAAATGTAGTAAATAAACTAAAACATTGTGTTAATTATTTTGCTAACAAAATTTAAAATTTAACTTAGTTAACAAAAGTTAATAATTACATGATGAAACTTCAATTCTGAATATGATAAATTTTGATTATTGATTATCAGATATTCTATTTTTATATTTTATCATTTTCAAAATATATATATACAAATTTACGTAATGGAAACTTTTTGTTTTTTTACATTGATATTTCATATTTTAAGTTAATAAAAATTAAAGAAAAATTCTTTTGCAAGCACACATTATTTTTTTAATGATATAATATAATAAAGTTTTTTTTATATAATATCAAGCAACTAAGTATATTTTTATCTATAATTTAACTAGCTTTCAATTTTTTTATTTTAATTATATATAAATTTTATAATAATTTATTAATAGATAAAAGATTTATTTATTTTCTACATCAACCCATATAATACATGGGTCTCAAACACACACACACACATATATAATAATAATAATAATAATAATAATAATAATAATAATAATAATAATAATAATAATAATAATAATAATAATAATAATAATAAAATAAAACAATCCATGTCACATGTCACTTCCATAATGCAAGAAAATTCTGTTTTCCTATATCTTTTTTCAAATTTAACACCTTAACTTAATTAAATTAAATTTTGATTTTATTTTTTTCATTAATAATTAGTAATAAATTAGATTTTGTAATATATTAAATTAATGTTTACCTAAAATAAATATCCATGATTAGATCAAAATGTAGAAATTTGAATTAGCTGTGAAAATTATTATTATTATTAAATATAATAAAGAAAAACATCAAATGCCACGTGTCACTTTTATAATTCATCAAAAATGATAATTACAATTTATTATTATAAAAAATAAAAAGATACACAATTAATTATTATAAAAATATACACTTTATTTTTAATCTATAAATAATAGAAGATAAATATGATTATTATTTTTATAAGTTTTTCTTTTACTTATATACATTTTATATAAATAAATAACGTGGGTCATATACTATTCGTCTACGCTCTTTCTCTAAACCCTGTTGCTCTAAACCCTATTTCAATCACCTCCAGTAAGAAGCTCTCCCACGTTGCCTCCCCTCCGGCGACGCCCTCCGGTGAGTTCCTTGCCCTCATCTCAACCTCGTCGAACTTCTCACTCGTTGCCCTCTCTAATCTCGTCGATCATCTCACTTGCTCAACGTTCTCCTCACATTGTCTTCCCCGCCATCGTAGATTGAGCTCTGCTACTCCCCTCTCCAAGTATCCGGTGACTGCTGCTCCTCCTCTCTTAGAGTTTTTGGTGACATCGCCTCCCCTTCATCCTTGCAACAACTGACCACCACACTTCACAGGTTTGATTTTTTTTACTTAGCACTAACTTTTTGGCTATGAAATTGAAACGGGTTTTGGAATTTTGCTTTTATAATCATGGGTTTTGTTTCTTCGCAAATATGATGGTAATATATATATGGGTTGCTGCTGTCTGTATGTAGCACGCACACACACTGTTCTGCACAAATACGTGGGTTCAAAATCATTTATGATTTTATTAATGGGTTCAATAGTTGTTATCAATTTCAATTTCTTCTGTTAATGAGTTAATCAGTTGTTGATGTTAAAACCCTCTAGATGATTCTGTGATTTTTTTTTGTTTATGGTGTGATTTAGCATAGGGTTTCTTAAGGAATTTATGTAAATTGATGATGATTAATATCATTTGATAGTTGATTTGGGTTAAATATTTGCTACTGATTTGAATGTTCTACTGTTAATGGGTTAATCTATTGTTGATGTTAAAACCCTCTATTGTGTTTAGATTAGTACTTGTTTGAAATTATTTGAGTGCATATTTATCAATGTTCTACTTATAAAATTACAATTAGCATTTTGGATTTGATAATGAGTGCATATTTATCAATCTTTTTGTTTGAAATTATTTGAGCACACGTAAACAATGTTTTATTAGAATCAGTGTTTGGTCTATAGATGTTTGGCAGCTATATAAACTGACCTAATCTGGGTTTTAAAAGAAAATTTAATTTGAAGATGCCAAAATGCACTCAGCTTAGTTTGGTGGGAATTTTGTGGTTCTTAGTTTCTAGTTCTCCTCACTTGAATCCATATCAAAGTAGGAGTGTCATATCACCTGAATCCCTATTAAGTGTGATTAACCAACCCCAAGTCATACTTGCAACACCTCATCAAGCAAGTTTTGAATCATGTCTCAGGTCTTTGCCAAAGTCCATAATTAATTCTTAATAGCATGTCAATTGCAAAGGCTTCAAGTTAAGCAATCAAGTGCCAAGTCAAAATACATATCCATTGTCAAAAACGTATGGTTAATGTGTCAACAAATCATTCAATTATATCATATATATAGTAGTGAACTAACGATTAGTTAGCAAGAAGGCGTATATCATACACAATCATTTTTCTTGTAAGGGATCAGGAGTTAAAAAAACTCCATTTGTTTCGAGTCTTTTAAACATTAACATACGAGTCGATCTTATTTACATAATACAAATATGGTTTTAAAAAAGATGGCTTTGCTTTTAAAAAGGTTTCGTTTCTAAACTTGAGTTTTTGGCCTTTAATCAGATCAAATTACAAAAATTTACATAAAGTTAATATATTTTTCTTTCTTGCTGAGTTGCCTCTACATTAGTTTTAGATTATATGTAGTTTATGTACAATTTAGAGCATAGAACTAGCAGTGTTGGAATTAGGAGATGAGTTTGGACAAAGCAGAGTGGATCAGGCTGCACATTCTTCTTATATGTACACAAAACCATGAGATCACAATTTAAGTTTTATCTTTCTTTTCAATTATCAAGGCACAGGGTGAAAACAACATTGGAACCCATGAGAAGCTTCTTAGCCTTTATACGTAGGTTGCATTGGACATGTTTTAGTTTTAGAAGTTTGCTTAGACGACAAGCCTTCAATCCAAACTAGCTTTAGAAGTTTGATTTTTTGTAAATTGTAACCCAAAAACCAATCTTGTTTATTTATTTAAATCTAATGGTTAATATTAAACATCATGAAACTTACCATATTGCCTTTTACTTAAAACAACTTGATATAAACCCTTCTATTAAATAAATGGATGGATGCAACTGGTTCCGTGGTTCATAAGAATCCAAACCATATATGTGTGTGTGGGAGGTTTGTAAAGATAGAAACGTAGTCTCTTTTTAAATCTCAGTCCTGCTTCTTCTTCTATTGCTCGCATCGTATAGCCCAAATCCTCGAAGACTAAAGTCCTATATGCAATTGTTCTTTTAACCCGATATTTCGTTTATTATTTTTGATTTTACGTAGGATAAAACATGAGCTTGATGCCAACTTGGTTTTTGGACGTTTTAATTAGGAGAAAGCTTCAATTTTTGAATCCTTAATTTCAGGTTGAACACACATTCAAAAAATTTTCATAAACCTCATCGGCCCTTGCTGCTCAACACCCTTCAGTGATCCCACTCTCATCTTCTGCGCATAAACCGAAGGTATTCCTCTGCTCACACAATAGTTGATTATGAATCTA